>VMRN01000909.1:0-14414 GCA_010277015.1 Poeciliopsis turrubarensis | reverse complement strand
TACCTAGCAACCACAGCGAAACTCCATTCGTTACCTAGCAACCACAGCGAAACTCCATTCGTTACCTAGTAACCACAGCGAAACTCCAGTCGTTACCTAGCAACCACAGTGAAACTCCCCCCGTTACCTAGCAACCACAGCGAAACTCCACTGGTTACTTAGCAACCACAGTGGAGCTCTAGCACGTTTTGGTCAGCTGGTTTCACCGCTGTATGCGCTGTACAATGGCTGCTAGAAAAGACCATTGTTTTGTTGTTGAGTTACCATCCAGAAACCATTTGCTGCGTCTTGTTGGTTGGTGATGTGACAGGAAGAGTCACATCACCAGTTTGGTAGCATTTCAGATATTTAAAACAAAAAACTAATCAATAATTATTGATATCAACTGATATGAAACACTTATAAGTTTTTCAGCCGTATGGTCAACCCCTGGTTTTACTTGAGTAAATATGTTTTGGGTACTCTACACGCCTCTGGTAGCCTCTACCTTGCCTTTCAAAATTACATTGAAGTTTCCAATCTTAAAGTGACAACATTGGAAAATGTTCCTCCTTTTGTAACTATGTGTCAAAGAAATACGCATGCTACTTGTTTGCATTCGCAGTAATGTGTGTTTTCATGTTGGTGTGTCCTGAGGAGTTAGCAGATATTTTCCAATGACCGCTCTGTCAGTTCCTCATTGTTCTGGAAAGCTGTTTTCCACTTTGCACGATTAACAACATTATCTGTACCCAGACATGCAGCCAGCTAAGCCCTGGGCCATTGTGTTCCTGTCAGGGGTGAGCGCTCTCGGCGCTGCGTGTCACGTTCGCCCCCCTCGCAGGAGGGACAGGCTTGGCTAGGTCCAGGTGGAACGTGCTGGCATTTCGGCGCCGTCCGCCGCGGGAGGGAACGGGTAAATAGGAGGCAGAGTCGGGGGGAAGTGGCCTACGCAGCAGGCAAGAGGCAGAGAGCAAGTCCGTTTGCCCTGCCTCAGCCCTGGTTCAGGGGTGAGGAGGGGATGGGCCGGGGTCCCTCAGGGGCCACCTTCACGAGCCCCGCGCATCCCCCTCCATCTGGTCTGAGAGGACAGCAGCTGTGACAAGTTTGCTTTTAGAAGTCGCCTCACAGTTTGGAGTTCACTGCGCTCACCTCTGAATCATTTCTGAACTTTAATGTGTTGTGATGCTCTGCAAAATGTCAAACGTAGAACAGATGTTGGCACCGCCTTTTTGGAGGAGTGGATACACCAACAACTTAAACCCCTCAGAAACATTTAAATGTGACCCACTCTGCTTCCTTTAACAGGTTAATACAAGACATGTTCATAACGTTTTGTGCATAAAATTATTCTTCGATAATGAGATGTTAGTCTGCTCAGTTCACAATCGGCTGTTTTAGGGCGTCTTGTCACTTTAAATCCAAATAATCTGCTGCTGGCCACGCCCCCCAACTCAACGTTTATAGTCGCACGTGAAAATGGCTGCAAACAGATGCACAACAACATAACTGTGCATCTTTGAAAAGCAGAGGTGGAGCCTCCAGCACAATCAACAAATGTGCTGGAGCTGAACTTTGGTTGCTGGGAAACGCGCAGAACTCTGCTGGGGTTGCTAGGCAACGGGCTATGTTTCTGAGGCGTTGCTAGGGGAGAAACCTGCTGATTTGTGAGCTTTTTTTTGAAAGGTCTCATTTTGAAACTTTCTAGTCATTTGTTCTTATTTTGGGTTTTTTATGCGTTTCTGCTGGTTTAAAATATTTGCACACATTTTTGATCCTGTTTATTGTGAATTATCAAAGAGCAGTGAAACAAAAAACACGGCTTGTTTTTGTATTAGCTACCTTAAATATGGATAAAACTCAACTGAATAAACTTAGGGAGGAATAGCCTCCCATATGTTGGGTAACTTTTCGCGTTTTGCGATTAGATCATGGCTCTGCTGTGAAGTAAATGTCGTATTAACATACCATTGACAGACCTTGTGAACTGACACCCTCCATCTCTGTTTCTCCTTTCTCCCAGCCTCCGTTAGCGCCGACCCTCTGGCCTCTCCTCTGATGAACTGAATGCATCGCCCCGGTTCTTGGGCTGTTCTCGTCCTCCACTGCTCTTTACCCCTCTTTCCTACGCTGCATAATTGACTCAGCTGCAGCCTTTGTGATATAATAGCTGGTTTACCTGGCAGGATGACATTTCACAGGCTCTGAGCCGCCATAAGGCTAATTGTTCTAGAGCGAGAAGCGGAGAGCGGAGTGTGCATGTGCAGCTGATGATAAGGAGAGAACGGTCGCTTCATTTATGCTGCTTAGGCCAAGGCAGGGTTAGAAGTGACATTTATCTCACTAAGCCTCAGACCCAGCCGTGGCCTAGCGTAGGCTTCAGGTTTTCTGTCTTTCCTTTAAAGTCTTGTCCTATTAGCTCATATAAAAATGTAGTTTTCCAACTTTTTGCTAACTATTGAACTGGTTAAAGGGATCTTATTATGGAAAATTCATATTTTGCATGTTTTTGGAAAAAAATGCATCCAGCCATTTTTGAGTAGTATGATGTAAAATGTACTTTCTTTTTGTTTTCCATCATGTTAAATGTTATTCTCTCATCAAAAACATATTTGCACTGTTGCCTTGATTCTTTCATGGACGTTAATCTCCATGGCAACCATTGAACTGGACATACAGTGGCCACACCTTTGAGATGCAGCTACTCCCCTACTCAGCTCCTTCAGACTAGCCTGCAGAAATTAGCAAACATCTGGTGGAACTGCTGAGCTTATTATAAGTTATATGTACAGATATATACAGTATATATTTGCTCAGCTGAGACTTTTGTAAATGTGCTATATAAATAAACTGACTTAACGTGATAACATTTTTATAACTGATGGTAACGTAGCAACTTTATTGTGTAGGAAAATACATATGCTACCCCTTTAATGTTTTTAGTGTCTGGAAAATTTGTCATTTCAAAAACCTCCCCGTTACCTGGTAACCTAAACTGAGATCCAGCACATTTGGTCAGCTGGTTTTATAGTGGTATGAGCTGTACAATGGCTGTTGGAAAGGACAATGCTTTGTTGTTGACTTACTATTCTGAAACCACCTGCTGCATTGTTGTTGGTTGTGCAGGAGGCTCCACTTCTACTTTTCAAAGATGAACGGTTGTATAATTGTGCATCTCTTTGCAGCTATTTTCTTGTGAATGTAAAAGCTGAGTTGGGGGCGTGGCCAGAGGTATCTTATTTGGATTTAATGCGACAGGACTCAGCAGACTGAAATCTATTTCAGAATGATTTGTGCAAAAACTGTAAGAAACATGTTTTGTATAGGCCATAAATCTATCCCAACCTTTAAGTCAAATGGTCGACTTGCGCTGGATATCACTGGGCCTTCATCAAGTCAGTGGATATTTTATCACCATGATTGAACAAGCAGAGAAGGCATAAATATCTGTATTTGGAGAGGAAAGGCAGGTGGTTTGTGGTGATGTAATCCGAAGTGTTGTTTCTGGTTGCTCAGTGCCGTTTGCCCCGTCCATCTGTCATTTTAAAAATGAATATATGGCTGCGTCCATTTGTTCAAGCAAATGTCACCCACCAAATAAGGAACTGCTGCTTTAACGAACATCACAGCACAGATCAGAGCAGCGAAAAACAAAGACAGCCATCTCGGTTTTCAGTTTAAATGACTGGTACAGATAAGAGGATGGATATTAGCCTTTAAAATAAAGATTGGGTTTTGATTAAGCCATATTACATATATATATATACACACATATAAAAAACTCTTCTTATGGTTTTAATTGAATTATAATAAGACTGTTGCACATACAAAGTATTTGAGTTCATTTCATTTCGTATGAGATTAAAGAACAAGAACTTTTATAACTCTTAGCTTCATCTAAGCTAATTTACTTTGCTGTTTTGTAAACTTTCAGCTGAATAAAGTTTGACATCCGTGTCATTTTTCAAGTAGTTATATGTTCATGCTCTTATTTTGAAGTTGTGAAGACAGTTTCCTTTCCTCATCTTCTGTCTTTTTTGTTCAGCATATTGCAAGCATGTAAGAAGCAAATGAAAGCAGCAAAAAGGAAAATAAAAGGCTTATGAACCTTTAGGGATGTTAATTAAATAAATACAAGCAATAATTCACATGTGAATTGATTTGAGACCCTGCACACGTTCTCCTTTTGAACCATTATTAATATCAACACGGTTGGATTTAGCGTTAGCTTCTGCTAAATACCGTAGAGTACCAATATCTGTTCATTTAATTAATTATAAAGCTCTTTGAAAACCAAAGGCAACCAGAATAGTCTACGGTTTTGGTTTATGATTGGTGCAGTGGGGTCAGCACTGCAATAAAAAACAAACAAAAGACACCAATTTAGCAAACTTCCATCATTGATGAAAGTTTGCATAATAAAGTTTGTGGCCAGTATTTTGGGAAGACTAGTTTTGTTTCATCTTCGTTAAAAACACAAGGTTGGTGTTTAGTTTGCGTTTGGACTGACAGTGACAAGCGTTTGATGAATGTTTCAGTCGCAAGCAGTCGATGTTCTATTCCTGTTTTCTCTTGCAAGCTTCACTCCGGTTCATAACAAGAGTTCATCTGACACAAACACAGCTGACATGCAGTCGCTTAACTCTGACAATCCTCTTTTTTTATGCAGACTGAGAACATGCTCAGAGAACAGAAACCTGTCACTGACGGGCTTTGTATCGATTCTGTCTGACAGCAACACAGCAGGTTAAGATGGAGGGACAAATCCAGAGAGCAGCTGCTTAGGAGTGCAAGAAGATACATTTCATAATAACCACATACTGCTATTGATTCCAGATTCAAATGGGAGGCATTGATTTGATTGAACAGTCATTACACTGTTGCTCTCAGCATCTTTAATATGATCAGACTAAAAGCATGGCTAATGTTGTTGAGCTTCAGATTTTGCTTTGATAAAAAAAACTGACTGCCGTTTGTATAAAACACAAATCGAGCACAAGAAACTTCTTTCAGTTTTATTTGAGCCATTACAGACTGAAATTATTAACAAGTATGTGTACATAATAGAAGCTTTTTGCAGTAATTACTTAAAAATTATTTGTACATAATCGGTTCAATTGGTGACCAAAACTGCAACATTTGTTGCATTTCAGCTGCTGTGGTTCTGAGTCTAACCAACCAAACCGTTCCTCTCCTCGCCTATGGGGGCGCTGCACCAAGAACCACTGAAGGAACACATAAAAACCTCTGAAGAAGAGTGCACTTCCCTAAACAAAATGAAGTAAAGTCATATTTTAGCAGATGTAGGACTAAAGACCACGAGCCATTTCTTCCGCTAAAGCTAGCCTAGAGCATTTGTTTTGGTTGTATTTACCCAGAATGCCCGGCACTGCGGTCCACTTCATGCTTTTGAAGTAATCTCTGGTCTGCTTGACGTTCACACATGCGAATGTTTGCATATGAATATGAATGCGTACTTCGCATTCAAACTGAACCAGAGTCACTTCGAAATGGATAACAACTCAACAACTTTTATGCTTTTATTTTCTAGTTTTTGTACTAAATATTCACTTACTACCTAATATATAGTGTCTGCTAGTAGGTGGAATGAAGGGAAATAGTCCCTTCATTCCACCTATGAATGATAGCTAATGTGATACAGCTATCACATTAGTGGTGATAGCTGTATCAAAATTAATTAATTCATCTCACAAAACTCTAATGGAAACACATTTTTAAATTAGAGTTTAAATGTTACATGTTTTTTCACATCAGATAAGTCAGACGGTCAACAGCCACCAGCACAAAACACGAATCAGTAGTTGAACGATTGCGCCATGTTTTTGTTTTTTTACATCTTGTTCATGATGTGACTCGTGCTTCCATTGCAATTTTGAGAAATAAACCAATTTAATTCAACCAACAAAACCTTTCATCAAAAAACAAGTTTTTTTTATTTATGCATTTTTATTAAGGAAATTCATTTTTGAAATATCAAACTGTGGAATTATACAGTCAATAAAAACACTTTTTCACCCCGCATGAGTCATGTGACCAACAACAGGCTATGACTTCTGGTAGAAAAGTCGAAGAAGATGACAGGAAATGATGATGCGTGGAATGTTTTTTAATGATTTATCATGGGAACAAACTTATTTCTGTGTTTCTTATTCAGTGGAAAAACCGCAATTGCAAAATTCAGTTTTTTTTGACATCAATAGAAAGGCACCAAAGTTTAGCTTGTGCGACACAGCAGTGTCACACAAGAGCAATAGTGCTCTTGAAAGACATTTGGATTTGTCTTATAAGAAACTGATCATAATGATTAACAATGTAAGTGCACATTGCTAGGTAGAGGGTGGAATTCCGCCGCGGTTTCTAGGTAACGGGTGGAATTCCGCCGCAGTTGCTAGGTAACGGGTGGAATTCCGCCGCAGTTGCTAGGTAGCAGGTGGAATTCTGCCGCAGTTGCTAGGTAGCGGATAGAATTCCGCCGTGGTTTTGGTAGCGGCACAGCACCTGGTGATTTGTGACAGTTTTTGAAACGGCTCGTTTTCCGACTTCAGCGACTTTATAGTGATTTGTTTTGTATTTCTCTTTATGCGTTTCTGCTGGTTTCACTGTAAAAACACAAACTCTTATCAAATATTTTTAGTCTAGTGCAAATATATTCCTAAACTTAAAATAAAACAAACTCGTAGGTTACTTTTCAGCAAGACATAGGAGCTTTTTAAAGTCAGTAACTAATGTTTCTGAAATGTGCTATACAAATAAACTTTAACTAGTCAATAAACATTTGAATAAGAAAAGCCCACTTCTTTTTCTGTGATACAGTTTATTAACTATTTGTCGCAGTAACAATAACTATGTGAAATGAAATGTAACCTGCAACGCAGAGAGATGAAATATTTAAACGTTGGCAGGTTTGGAGGAGACAAGTTCGCCTGCCTCTGTGTTGAACAGACTGTGGGATGTCACTGGAGCGTCGCTGGGCTTCTTCTCCTCTGTTCCTGTCAAAAAACCCACAGGCCCACCCATCCAAGATGGCCTCTCTTCTTCCCACTTAGAGAAATAGATGGAGTGTTTAAGTGTTTTTGTCGAGTCAAATGGCACCAGGCAGATGACTGCATGCCATTACCATAATTTACCCTGATGCAGGCTGTCAGGGCGTGTGATTAGCAGGTCTGCTTCCTGCCCTGCGGAGCTTCAAGCGGCTTACAGACAGGTGTAGCAATCCACAGTCGCACCGAGACGCTCGGCGGAGGTTCAGGTTGTTGTCTTAGTTTGACAAAGTTTTGTTTGTCGCCTGCCACAGCTTGTCAGCACTAAACTTAGTTTGGTTTTCTGCTCTCCGCTGACAGCTGAGGGGTGCTGAGTGGCACTCGTTCTTCTCTGTGTCTGTCTGTCCATCCCCACCTGTCTCTCTCTGCCAAAGCTTTCAGGAGCTTCCCGCACAAATCTGTCAGGCAGATGGGGGGCTGGCTTTTTACATGTCACTTGAGGGACGCCCAGGCAACACAATCTGCGGCCCACAATGCAGCGTGTTTGAACCCTGCGAAATCCAAACAGAGAATCGATGCGGCGACATGCACAGAGCAGATTCTCTGAAGAATGCCTCCATCTCTGCCTGTCTGTGCCTACCTTCTGCCGGGCTCCTTTAGAAGAACTCTGCATCTTTTATTTATCCCTCGAAATAAGGCTGGACTCTGACTAGAGCATAGGCTGCACACAAACACACATACACACGCACAAATGGGCCTCCTTCTGTTACGGAAAAAAAAGTCTGCAATTATGGAGAGAGAGGGGAGGGACAGTTGGGATTTGCATATGTCGTTGAGAGAAGAAACTACATCTCCCACAAGGCCCGGCGGTGGAAATGAACCAGCTGTCCATGGTTTGTAGATCAGATCCCATCCTCTTGATTACGAAATCACAGAATAATAAGGACCAAAAAGTTGTGGGCCACGCTGTTTGTTCCTCCTTTGTTGTTCCCTAGAACAGAAGTTATTTTGCTTCCGCTGCCTCCGAGCTGTTCGCCATGTGCCAATGTTTGGTGCACTGTGCTCCACTTGTTCTCCTTCTCACACAGAAAAAAATCAGAAGGCTCCAGCCCTGCCCCTCCAAAGCTGTCATGTGAACTCCCGCCTTTTGTTTAATTTACATTTTGGAGGCACAGCCCATCAATTCCCCCTCTTCCTGCTGCCCCCTGCCAACACCACACCAACTGGCTCCATCCAAAATGCTCAGTTCAAACTAATTAGTGACATTTGGCCATTTGTGAAACTTTTTCCTCTCCAAACTCAGCTCTGTCAAGCATGGCCTTACAGCTCACAAAGTCATGCAGCCATTTTCATCAGGGTAATGCTTCACAAGCTAGCTGAGACGAAAAGAGATTTATTCTTCTTATGAAAGTCTGGATTGTAGCGGTCACTGCAGGGAGCGAAACGAGTCATTTTCTTGTATGGTGGTGTTTAGTGTTTGGCTTCGTACGCTGCCACCTACTGGAAATCCAATGCAAGTTCACAAAAACAATATTGACACCTAACCGCCTAATTTTGCTGCCATTATGCAAAAAATGTTTTTGTTGGTTTTGCTCTCGAATAGATTTAACAGGAAAGAAGCAATCTCAAGGTTTTGGGTTAATTGCATCCTTACATTTAATTAAGTAGTTGCATTGCACTGCATTGCAGAATGACCTCACATGTGCAAAATCTCACCTCCTGCTGCTTACTGGCTCGCCAACAATGACTAGCATTGGTTTTCAAGTTGCCAAACTGAGTTGTTATAAAAGAAAAAGAGTTTTGCTGATAATCGTCAACAATAAGACAACTAGATAAAAAGGTCAGAGAGAGAAGTGATGTCAGTTATGCTAGCTTGACTTTGACAATCTTAACTTGTAGCTGTGCTGCAGAATCTGGTGTGTTTCGGTTTCAGTTTGAAAATAAAAATGGTGGCCCACAACTCTGACAGATCATCAGTAAGCAGGTGTTTAAATTAGCTGAACCACCATTGCTGTTAGCTTAGCGGTATCTAATGTACCACAGTGAACACTTTGTAATAATAGCAAAATAAACATCAAGCCTAAATTTATAATATTTTTAATGGACTGAATGTTCTGTGCTCTGACTGTGAAATGTTTGCATGCTTTCTTAGTCTTAGTACATTAGTGGAGCTGTTATCAGTCGATTGCTATAGAAACGGGTTAGTGTGGAGTGCAGCCAACACAGAGCGAGATAAAAGAAAAATACGAGTGGTTTTGAAATGGTTTTTCTGCGTGATTTTACCCTTTGCTTTAACGAACTGCACTGAATTACTACCTACATCTCCAGGTTTCATTTTGTTTCAGTATTGTAAACATGCGTGAAATTTGGATGTGAATGTAACATGCAACATAAGTAGATCTGCATGTCGCTGTATGAATGGAGGAATATCTCCTCCTTTAAAGAGCTTTAGGTTTGAATTTACTGTTGCACTAACAAATGATATAAATTTGGGTATTTACCCTGTAACTTGGTGAAGTTTAGCATAACTGGACCCAAGTCTGACTGTTGGATATCAGCAAAATGCTTCCAATATTTTTATGTTTAGATTTTATTCAGTAGTGGTAAGTTTCAAAGTCTCAAGACTCTGAAAACGGTTGTTAAATAACGATTTTTAGATAAACTTTTTACACATGAATGAGACTGAAAAAAAAAAAATCTAAGGTTACCATAATTTATGCATGATAATGAATATAAGACTTTATTATCTGCATAATGCAGTGTGAATGTAGCTTAACAAAATTACCTTTCACAAGTTTTGCATCTGTGAACATCTGCTGCTAGCAAATGTAAAGGTTAGCTGTTGTCACTGAGGACGTCTTTCATCATAAAGACGAATAAAAGTAGTTCTCACTAAACATCTGTGGGGTCAAAAATAAACAAATTATGTGACAAGATTACGTAAAAACTGATAATATGAAATATAGACGTGAACTGAGCAGGGATGGAGATAAAATAAAAACTGTGATGTTTTTTAAATGCAGGAACTGTACTTTAGTTGGTTCGTAAAACAATATTGCTGCTAATAAAAGAAACAAACCGTCTTCAGTGGAGGAACTAAACTCTGGATCGTGTGATTAAAGAGAAGAGTTATTTTAGTTTTACAACAAAACAGGAAATGGAACATTTAATATAAAGTAGCAGTCAGAAAGTGGTGCTAATATTAATACAGATGAGTCTCAGTTAATTAGAAACTCTTTGAAAAGTTCAGACTCTCCTAAAGAGTCTTATTTTAGGAAGTTTCTCAGATAATTTTTAAAAACTCAAAATTCATCTTATTGGAAAATTAGATGATGAAATGAATGGAAATTAAAACAGTATCAAGCCAGAATAAAACAACAAAGAGTTTCTTCTGAGTGAGACACTTAAATAAACTTATTGCAATAAACTTTTTTTATTGCAATAACTTCTGGAATGATTTATTGTCCAGACAAAATTGTCAAAACAGGATAATTTCACTCATAAATTTATTTTAGTTTTGATGTTTTACCTAAGAATTGCTACATTTAGTCTGAAAGTCAGAAAATTTTAATTTCTCATTTAATTTATCCCCAATCCCGTTTTCTAAAATCAGGATTCTGACACTTTTAAAATCCTCAAGAGCCGATTTTGCTCTCAGTTCAGCGAAATACTCATTTAAAGCCACAAATGGTTCATAATCTTGATATTTTTGATAAATATTTACATTTTATTTCTGTTTTTTGGTTTTAAAAGAGACTAAATATTAAAGAAAAAAAATCTAATAGTCTCCCATAACTTCTGAGAGAAATTATTACCAAGCAGAATTTGTTGCTTCTGCCGTTTCATTTAATTTTAATATTTAAAATGTCTTCCAGCTCCAGTAAAAGTTTATTGATCTTTATAAAAATGTTTTTGCTTTATTTCGTCATTATTTTAACTTCTGGGACAACAGGCCTCTTCAGTTTTGTTAGAGTTGTTTTGTTTTTGGATTTCTGGTTGTGTTTAGTGATTTATTGAAGCGGTCAGCACTGTAGAACCATCTAGTTATGATCGGAGGCAAGTAAAATAGCGAAAAATTTCATCAAGCAGGAGTAGCACTATTTCAACATATTTTTACTCAAGTAACAGTAAAGAAAATCCATCCAAGAAATTACTCAAGAGTAAAGAAGTATTTGGTAAAAAGTCTACTCAAGTACTGAGTTGCTGATCAAATGATCGATCATTTCATATTTATAAGTTATATCATTGAACAGGCCAAAATATATAATTAAGTGAACGTTTTGGTATTGCAAGGATGAAAATGACAATAATTCATATAATTCATTCATTAAAAAGAAAGTTTTTCCAAATGAGTTTCCTGAAATAAAAAAACTTATGAAACTTTAACACCTGCAGGTGTTTGCCTGTTGAAACACGTTTGTTTTTAATTTGGTGGGTAGAAAATGCAGATACTTCAGAATTACTCGAACTACAGCGTAATAAAAATGACTCCTAACAGAACATTTACTGAGGTAAATGCAACTATTATCCAGACTGACCAGAAATGAGCAACATTCAGTTCTTGTAGAGCGATTACTCTGTTGTTTTTTCCAGGAATCTATAAAATTAGAAAAGTTTCTACCAAACTTTCTTGCATGATGCTTCAAAACGAAGACGGTACGAAAGGGAGGGTTGCAGGTGAAGAGGTAAAAAGCTGACAACGTGAATGTGGAACCAGAAGACGAGCGCAGCCTGGCAGTCACTCAAATCCTGCACCTGCACTTTGATAAAACAAGCTCTCCACAGCGAGCCTCTCTGGCTCTCTCTTTGTTTCTCCTGCCTTTCCATGTGCTGTGGCTCGGGGCGTTGTCATTTTCTGCAGATTTTCTCCTCACTCTGCACTCTGTGTGTGCGCTAATTGCGTCCATCCTCTGAGAAAGGGAAGGCAGAACGATGAAGGAACTGAGAACAGACGAGCCAGCTTCTCTGCTGGAGTTACAGACACCTGGTCTGCCTGAAGGGCAAGAAGAAGAAGAAGGTAGACGCTTTCTCCTCCTCTCACTTTCAGTTTGACCTTTCTCCCTCTCTCACTGATGCTCCTCCATCTTAGAGAAAACAGCTGCTGTACAGCTTTCTGCAGAGGCGGCCCGGGTTTCCAGCCCGGCCCAGATCATCCATCAGAGCTCACTGACTGCTGATTTCATGGATGGAAGCTGAACTTTGGAAGTCAATCGCTTCAGGACAGTTTCACTCCAATACAGCCAAAAGTGGTATCACTTAAAGGGCAATTCTGTCATTTATTTAAATAACAAAATGCAGAAAACTCTCGGTTGGAAAAGTCAGTAAGACTTTGAGGTGTGAGCTTAAGACTGAAGGAGTTTCCATTCAGTAAATAATGACACTTTAAACACAAAGTTGCATTGAAACTTTCATCAAAAAAATCAACTTTTCAACAATGTTTTAAATGCAAAGTTGCATGAAAACGTTCATTAAAAGTGTCATTATTTACTGAATGACACTTCCTAACAAACATTCATGAAGACTCCTGACAGGTCAGTTTTATGATATGTGAATTGCATAAAACTATTCACATAGTGAATAGTCGGTATTCACTATGTGAATAGCTACATTTCATTCCTATTTTTATGTTTTGAGAAAGATAAAATATTAAAAATAATCAAAAAGTCTTCATTATTTCTGGGACAACTTATCCAGCTAAATTTATTATGATAAAATTTGTCTTAATCTTCACATTTCATTTCAGAACTGCTGCATATTGTCTGAAAAAATCTGGAAATTATTTAACAAGCTTTAGAAAATTTATCATCCAGCAACATTTTTTATTGTGGCAGGCCTTGTTACGACAACATTTAATTTATTTTGGGATCAATAAAGTATTTTTTAATTTAAATATAACCCTTCATTGGCGGTAATATTATAACTGGATCTCTTTGCGTCCTTGCATTGGTAAATAATACATTCCTGCTTCATTTTGGCTCCAGCTTTATATTTACAGTATTTTATCACCATTTCAGCACATTAAAGTTCAGTAAAAGTAAAATAACACGAGTCTGATTTGTTCAAAGGATGTAGTGCGGCATGTTGCCACTGTGTGTCTCAGATCTAGTAAATTTGAAGAACCACTCCCTGGGTTTTCCACTCCGTTCTGACATTCACCATGGGCTCTGTGGCCATATGCGCACATGGAGGAAGAGTGATGAAAAAGTTGCCCGTTTTCATATTCAAGTCTGACATATTGAGGAATGGAAAGATGCTCGTGGAGTGCTTGTGGGCAAAGACAGTGACATACGGACTCGGCTTCGCTCTCTCTCTGATACACATGCGCACACAACTCTTGGTCAGCAGCACAGATGAGTTCTGGGAAAACAAGCAGCTGCAGGAGGAGGAAAAGACCATAAGGCTGGACGGCTTGCCAAATTTCATCATCTATTATGGATTGCCTGCAATGCACACACTACTGCAACCAGAGCCATCTCTCAGATTCACATGAAATCACAAAATTGAGTGCACTCACATGCATTTCACATGCATAAATTTGCATATAGAAATGGTGCTTTGCTTCAAAGTCCAACATTTTATAAAAAAGCACAACCTGAAAGGTGAAATGTAAGCTTCAGAAGAACCGGAGCGGTGGGATACCTCATTTCAGGCTCCAAAAGAGTTAAGATATAAAGAAACTGCCAAGCTGAATACCAGGGCAGCCAACAGAGTGATGCTCAGGATGTTTTTAACTAAATTAGGCCTCATCGCCACTCTACCTACACTTCAACTCCCATTTACTGTTAGCTTCATGTCACTGAATCAGTAGCAGTGTTTCCATTGACCATATAATTATGCAATTTGACATTTAAAAAATAAATTGACTTAAGGGAAACATGTCAATTTTGAAAAAGTCATTTCTACAAGGATGAGGTGGTTTTTAATATATGTAGAAATTGTTGTATTTTGCAAACAGCAATATAAACACTTATTTTCCATCACAGGAGTCATGTAACCTACAACAGGATGTTACTACTGGTAGAAACAGCAAAGTAGGCAGGAAATGGGAGGAGGATGATGGCTCAGCGTGGTTTTCAATAACTTATGATGTGGACAAACTTATTCAGATAGGATTTTAATCACATTATTTAAATGGAAACACCGCAAAACACCAGAACTCTGTTTCTTCCACATTGGCAGAAAATTGTTTATGTTGATTTGTGATATTTTTGTGCATGTTTGTAATGAAAATGCAGCTAGTTTGACGCATTTCTACCAAAGTTCGCATTTACTGTTGGCTTCCTGACAATGAAACAGAAGCTGTGTTTCCATTTACCATAAAATTACACAAATTCAAATTACCTAAATAAATTTACCAATTGAAAAATAAACTCCTGTTTTTCGATAGATTTTGTGAAAAAAAAAAAAAATACACCTCATTCTACCGCATATACT
>VMRN01000908.1:0-14419 GCA_010277015.1 Poeciliopsis turrubarensis | reverse complement strand
CATCCATCCATCCATCCATCCATCCATCCATCCATCCATCCATCCATTTCTGACAGTTTGTTGGACAAGAATATAAATTAAAACCAATGAAAGAGGCACATTTTGTAGACATGACTCCCTGCAACAGTTTTACCTTCCAACAAACTTTCTCATTATGCGCCTAAAAACATGATAAGATTGTATAATACCAATAAAAAGGATTTATAACGTTGAAATGTCAGCCCATGATCGGCTTGTGGCACCTCTGAGGTGTCAAGGAAGTCTATGTTCTTTTTTTAGGGTCTAGTGTTTTCTCATCTTCCTCTTGGTAGGTTTTCACAGGTTCTCTAATGAGTTTGGTGTCAGGTCAGCTTGCTGGCCATTCAAGCACATGCCAGGTATTGGTACTTTTGACAGGGTCGGTGCCAACTCGGTATAAAATAAAATCTTTGAAATGAAATGTGTTTTCTGCCACACTTTTTTCTTCCTCTCAATCTCCATCTCAAATGAGTTTCACATTTTTCTTTCTTTTTTTCTCGCTGTGGTCCACCTCACCCAGCAGCTCTGAAGTTAAAATGATTTTCTTACAGGAGCCTCCTCCAAATTTTTGCTGGATCCATAAAAATTAGATTAGATAGAAACTTTATTTGTCCCTTTGGGATTTACCCTCAGGGAAATTGTGTTGTAGAAATAAAGGGAAAAGTATTGTGGCCGACTTTTAGCCAGCTGTTCAATAGTTTGCAGCAACAGGTGGGGGGAGGGAAATCAGCGAAACTGACTTTATTAGCAGTTTTCAAACTTTTAAAATCTCAATATACTTTAATACTGTAAAGTATTGTAAGCAGCCCATGTTCAATTCTGTTTTTTTTTTTTTTAATGAAAACTTTCTGAGTAAACATTTCTTCTTTTAAGTTATTACTCTTCTTATATTGCCTTTTAAGTGTCAATAGGGCACTTAAATAATAGGAATAATAAATACAAACGCTAAATATTTTTGCAGTCATTTATTTCCTAAAAGTGCAAAAGTATAAAAAAACAACTCGATATATACATACATTTGAAACTAGTGACTGTACAATATTTATAAACAAAATATCCCTGCAAGAGAAGAAGAGACAAGTTAAAACCAGTGTTAAGATTAAAATATTCCAGGTCTTTTCTAACAGTTTTTGGGCAGTTACAGTACAAAATCTCAGGAGCTTCTTTGTGCCAAGTGTGTAAAATAAAGATAAAAGTATTTCTGTTTAAATTTAGCTTCAAAGATCGTGTGTCCTTTGCAGCAAGAGGAGGTTAGGAGCTGTTGTAGCTGCAGTAATAGACGGCTGTGCTGGCGTCCGACAGCACGGATGAAATGAGGCTCTCGGGTCCTTGCATGCCGCCCTCGTGCGGCCCATATGGCAGGCCCGGCATGTCCGTACGGGCCGAGGAGGACGAGCTCAGGTACTGCTCAAACTCGCTGCGGTCCACCTCGCCCAGCAGCTCTGAGTGATGCATCTGCTCCATGCTGTCCGCCGAGTGAGACTGGGAATCAGGGGGAGGGGAGAGCTGTCCTGCCCCGCCGGGGTGCCGCTTGGGGTGGCCGGGGCTGCAGTGCTGGGTGTAGTACATGGCCAAAGGGTTGGGGCAGCTCATGTAGGACGGAGGGGGCTGCTCCGGAGCCGAGCCTGGGTGGCGGTGCATGATGGCGGGGCTGCTGTGGTGGCCGGAGAGTGGTTCATGAGGTTGAAAGTCTGCCACCTGAGAGTGGTAAGGGTATGCCGGCATCATGTGGCAGTCCTCCTGTGAATGTGGAGGGAAGAACATGGAGTCTGATTCTACAGCGTCCAGAGGAGAGGTGTCAGGAGTGGGAAGGCTGTACGGTTCGTAAGAGGGTCCCCCGAGCACCTGAGCGTCCCGATAGTGGCTGAGCGGCTGCGGGGGAACCTGGAAGCCGTGCTCATGGTAGCCCAGACCCAGGCTGTCCATGCATACCCTGCCGTCCCCGGGCATGGTCGGGGCCTGGTGCTCGGGAACACCGTGGACCAGAAATCCAGAGTCCAGCCTCTTGATCCGCTTCACCTGCTTCCGCCGCCGGGGCCGGTACTTGTAGTTGGGGTGGTCCTGCATGTGCTGGACCCGCAGCCGCTCGGCCTCCTCCACGAAGGGCTGCTTTTCTGTGACGGGAAGGGCTTTCCAGGATTTCCCTGCAGGTCAAGAGGAGCGGATCAGTGATACGTCAGCAGATACTGTATGCTATACTGGTGATGCACATAAAAATAGCCTGTTGCCATTTTAGGGGAATAGGGACAGGAATTTGAGGTTATACCTGTGGCTTAACTGGCATGGAGTTTAAAAACAGGGTATTCGCAGGACATCTTATCCTCACCGTCTTATATTTGTACTCAAATTGAGTAATAATAATTTGGGACAGGAGAGAACATGTTTGCAAGAAGGTGCAACATGTATTGTTTTCTTATACTTAAAACATTTTTCTGTTTGCCAGACCTGTATTAATAGCTGTGTATGTCTACACTTCTAAATGGAAATATTGTTGTACAAAAACTGAATATTTAGTTAGGATCATAAGTGTAGTAGGAAAGCACATTTTGTTGTACTGCACTAGAATACATGTATTGAAGAGTGTTGTATTCATGTAATGTGTTCATAAATTTAAAATAATTATTTACCTTTTATATATTTGGCTCTTGTGTCACAGAAAAGTGTTGATTATGAATAAATATTTCTCATTCTCAGCTCCTACAGCAGCAACATAAAAACAGTAAACTCTGTTCTGTTTCTTGATGTGGTTGTTTTCCCACCACAAGGTCATAAGTGACCCCCAACTTAGTCCACCCATTGAAACGTTTTTTGAAGCACCCCTGCAAATATCAGACAACCGAATGAGAATAGCGATTTAAAGTAGTCTAGTAATGACTAAATGAACTAACTGATCCGTTCTGATAAAATAAAAATATGTAAATGTCAGTAGAAACGATTAAAAGTAAGAAATTCTAAAAGCTAAATGCTGTGTCAGCAGCAGAGACCTAAATGAATAAATAAACATTTAAATGAACTTACCTAACATTTTGCTGAGCTCCGCGTTGTGCAGGTCCGGGTTCTGCTGCGCCAGCCTCTTGCGCTCATCCTTCGCCCAGACCATGAACGCGTTCATGGGCCGCCGGATCCGCGGCTCGCTCTTGCCGCGTCCCTGACCGCCGGAGCCGCCGCCGCCGCCGCCGCCGCCGCCTGGCGCGCACGGCTCGTTTTTCACCTTGCTGTCCCCGAGAGGACTGAGCGGGTCGGCCCACTGGCAGTGTCCCATTCCAGGCATCATGACTGACATCGCGCACCTTGCCTGGGTCTGATCGTCGCTGGCGTAACCCGCATCGGGACTACTCATTTCTGTCCAAACTGGTTCTGGAAGGTGTTTGGAGAGGCGCCTGGACTGCGCGCAGGAACCACACCACAGCAACGAGAACAAAAAATAGAAAAAAAACACAAAGATTTTGGACTCTCTCTTGTGTTAAAGTTGGAAAGGAAAAGAGAAAGTCACAAACAGATGCAGCAATAAGTGTAAAGGTAGACAGAAGTCAGCAGTGAATGTGAACAGTGGTGCGCTATAAACTCATAGGCAGCCAATCACCGGGCGGAGGGAGTGCCCACTACTACAAAGGTGTAAAAAAAAAAGTTCACGTCACGCCCGACTCAGACCCTGCTTTGGAGCGGCTATGCTCACTGAGGGTTCTGGCTACCACACTTCAAATGTATATTCGTCAGAGCAGTAAGACTCATTTAAGAATTTAACAGAAATGTATCAAATTTTACGCCAAAATGAGGACAACCTCTCAAGAATTCACAAGTCAGTATGTCAACCCCCCACACACCCAACCCCTATCGGCTCTTTCCAGGTTAAATATGCAAAAAGATTTAATCACCAGTCTGTGTATTGGCCCGTTAACAACATTAGAGGCTCGAATCAGCGGACTCAGCCTGAGGAATAAGAAGGCTTTGTGGCTTCCTGAGGCTGACCCGGAGAGAGCTTGAAATCACAAAGGTCACATTGACATTTGTAGAAGCTGCATGTGTGATAAGAACATTTAGAATATAAGACTATGAGAGAATATTTTTGATGGAGAGATGTTCTGTTATGGTTTACACAATCAGACAGAAAAGTGCTGACTTGTCAGACATCTAACAGACTGTCTGTTAGAGGTCTGATCACCTCCACAAGGAGATCACAAAGATCACTGATGAAAAAATGATGGAAGGAAAAACTGTTGCATAGAAGTTGTAATGTTGCACGAGATAACCACAAGTGATTTGCTGTTCTAGTTTTCTCAAAAAGAATATTTACATATATATATACAACATGACAAAATGTGTGCATTTTGTCATGTCATCAGATGTGTGCAAGGAGGCTTGCTTTTAGGAAGGCAGACTCCATTTGGACTAAACGAGGATTTAAAAACAGCTAAAGAAATATAAAAATGAACCATGACATGCCAAACTATATCTACAGTGAGGCTGATATATTTCACAAAACAGTGGCCAGTAACTTTAATCAAGTTGCACAATTTGATTAAGCAATAAAAACTTGCAATATCATGTTTTTCGACTCATAATATGTTTTCTTTATTTAAAGTGGACCACTGCATGACTCCTTGTTTGAGGTTCCAGTTTCCCTACAATAAACTTTACAACTCACATGGTTGAATTGACAAGAGCAGATAAAGCTTAAATAAACAACGTAGAATCCTTTCTCAGTTGAAATTTGTAGCTTGTCAAATATTTTCATCTTCATAATTTTGAGTTAATTCGTGGATTTTCTACTGCCATAGTCTGCAGGTCCAGACCATCACACCTCCACCACCATGTTTGACTTTTCATAAGATGTTCTTGGTGACGATCCAGTAAACTGGTCACTTCTGTGGACCTGCTGTTGTCTAACCTACTTTGTTTTGACAGGCAGTTTCTATGTAATCTTGAATCTCATCGTTTTGGTTAGGCTAGATAAATTGAACTCAACTTAATTTTATTCTTACTCTGAGGATCTTTGTCCAACATTAAAATTAGCTTAACCTGATTAATGTCACAAACAAAGTCAACAAAGTATGACACTCTGCACAATATGCACTTGAGTCCTACGACTGGATTTAGTGGGTTAGTATTCCATACGTTCAAACAAATCTGACTAAAAATATGCTAATGTAATATATAGTAAAAGCATTAATTAGAATACTATATTATATTATTTTAAAGAAAAATAATCAGATGATTTTATACATATTTGCTTGGATTTCTGTCTTAAACAGTGCTACTTGTACTCCAGGTAATTTTGGAGAATCTCCTATCAAGTCACGATTATTTATTGTTTCCTATTACTTCCCCTGTGTTTGTTCTCAATCCTTCTCAAAGTTTAGAAAAAAATGAATGTTATACTTCTGTTTTAAACTCCAAGACGACCTGAGCCACAAGTCGAACGTAAACACTTTTAACTCCTGTTGCACATTCTGATGCCTAAACTGTGACTGTGTTAGCTTAGAGCACTTTCCCCACACACTAAGATAACACCAGGAGCTCAGAGCAACCTGCTGCACCTGAAACGTCTAGACTTGGAGCTATTTCTGCTGCAGAGAGTGAAGCGCCTGTTTGCAGGCAGAAATCCAAACACCACCCGCAGGCGGCCGAGCTCCTTATCAGGGGCTGCAGACCCCGGCCTGTCAGCTTCATCTTTTCTCGGACCATTCCCATCTTGTTGTGGTCTGCAGTCATGTCAAAAGGGGCTGACAGAAATATGAGAGATGCTTATGCAACCTTTGCATGCCCCCCAGCAGACAACAACATGGGACTCTGGAGCGTTCCCTCCAGGGGTTAGTGGGAGGGTGTTTTTAACCAACTGAGGTCCCGATAGGCGTTGCATGGGACAGGATCTTGACCATAATGCTGTCATCATCTATTTTATCACTCGTGACCTGATACGGTTTTCCCCCCCTTCGCTCATTTGAGAGAAGAGAAAGAGGGACCCCTTTGTGTGTGTCTCTGAGTGTGTTGACATGGGCGTGGGTATGAGTGTGCCCCGGCCGCCTCTTGCTCCGTGTGGGAGTGAAAAATCCTGGCGTTTGATGGGAGAAGTCATAAAGTCTGGAGTCGAAGCCACACTTCCTCTGCAAGGTGAGGTTGAGAGTCAACCCAAAGGAGGGGAGGAGTTGGTGAGAAGGGGGCGAGCTGGGACGGAGGGGGGGAAGTGACACGCCTCATATCCCCGCTCCTCTTCTCTCCAATCCCCCCCTTCCACCAACTTGTAGCTCCAACAAGTCCCCCGCCCCGTGCCTGGGGAGTCTGGGGCTGGGTGGGGGCCAGGGCTCCCGACGCCAGCCTCTGGACTCCGCGCTGAGGGAGAGGTCACTTGGCTTGCTTACACAATGGCATTATCTCAGTTCCAGCCTCGGCTACTGCAGCGGTGAGCACTTCCTGTCACTCTGCAAGCACTTCCTGTCCTTGGCGCAGCAGCACAAATTGTCCGCCTTCCAAGTGAGTTCTGAAACACGAGTTGAGCGGCCGGTCGCCAGTCCTGCTGTATAAATGTCTGTGGGTGGCTTTCTTGGGAATTGCTGGCTCCTTTGTGCTGGGCTGCAGAGGAGGACCAGTGTTGGTTTAAAACATAGGAACGGAAAGTGTATATATGTTAGCACTCTGCGCTGATCCCCTGAGCTGCTCAAGCTGCACAAAAACACAGAGTTCAAACCACGCTCAACTAATTGGGAGCAAATATAGAAGCTCCTGTTCATTCTGTCAATGATTTCAAATGGCCAAAAGATGACCGCTTGCCAAACAATGGATGAAAGTGCGTAATATTTAGTTTTTTTACCATTAAAAATGCTGAATAATTTCATTGTGAATTCTTTTCTTTTTTTTTTTTAGCCAGCATAGAAATACTTTAAGGATGCAGTGTTTGAATGAAACATAAACAATATCTGTTTTAATCTGTCTTCAGCAACAAAGATTTTCCATTGAAAAATATATACATTTGTCATTGAAAATGTATAAAATCCGAGAAAATGTCAAGGTGTTTCTTTCTGCATCACTTCCATTTACTGAAGAGCCAAATTTCTAGCAGTCCTGAATTATTATTGGATTCCACCATAAATTATTCTAAGGCTCAAGAGTCACACTTTGGACACCCCTTATCTAACTAGATAAGACATTTAAGTAATAATGCAGTAATTGCTAAATGCAATTCACTAATTTACTACTCATAGAGGCTGAAATGTAAACATCGTCTGCTTCTGCAGTTTTACAGTGGACCTCAAAAGCGTACACATCCATGTTTTATTGCCAGTTTTATGCCATGATAATTAAAAAAAACAATCAAAACAAACAACAACAACAAAAAAAAAAAAAAACAGCATATTGATAAATCTGTTGAGAAACGTTTATGCACATGATACTGCATTTAACCTGTGCAACTGAAAACTGTGCATTTGTCAGATGGAGATAAATAACATTTAAAAAGCTCTGACAACCTGATTGCCCTCGTCTGAACAAATACTTTGTTCATGCACCTTTTAATTCAGCTCCAGCACCCAACATAATTAGGGTAATTCTAAAATCCTGAGTACTCTTTATTTGAACTGCATAGATGTGATTTATTAAAGTTATATTGCCACATTTTCTGACAGAATACCAGGAGTAGAATAGAGGAAGTTTGTTTAAGAGGACACAAAACCCATCCCAATGACAAATTGTTTGAATGTTTGAAAGAGTTGGGAACAAAACAAAAATTGCTTACAGTACAAAATGCCAAAGAAGAGAACAACAAAGCTTTTTTCACTTCAAAAGTGAAACCAGTGTAAAAAAAAAATATCAGAGTAGTTTGCAGAGAAAATCTTTTTTTCTTGGTGGCATTAAAACACAATTTCTGGTTATGTTTCAGTGAAGTTAACAACATTTTGAGACAAAATCAAAGGGAGCTTCATTTTGTGTGTGGTTCTCTGTTTCTTTATTCTGCAATAATCCATTACAAACAGAGAAATTCTGACACATAAATGAATAAGTGATACATCTTGAAACTGTCTTTGTCACTTTCTTCATTTCTGTTGGCTTTATACTAAAGTGTAGAAGCCAAATCCTAACAAAAATCACTTCAGTGCTTTACAAGACAAGCAGATCCAATTGTTCACCCAGTTGCTATACAGGTCAATCCAATTCAATTGATCTCACAATGCCTAGTAATTGAAAAACAAACAAACAAACAAAAACATTTCGTATTGAATCGTCTCACTTCCAGTTTCTTAACTGGGTTCTTTACTGTCACTGGATGACAGCAGAGAAAAAGAGTTGAGTGCCCAAAGGTCTTACGTAACACCTGTCAGGGTTGAGAGCTTGTTTCTTTCAGGTGTGATGTCATTTGCCCTATTTTAATACTTCTGCAATTTTAGTTTCACTGCACTTAATGAACAACAATAAAACAGGCCTCTGGAGTTTCTGTGTGAACCTTGTGCCATTGGTTTTGTATCTACCTTCAGGTGAGAAGAGACTGTAAGCAGAATCTAAATTGGGGGCCCATTTTCAATTCATAAGATGTAACTTGCTGATTTTTGCTGATTGCAATTTACAGCTTTTGGAAACCCAAAATGTGGTGTTAAAAATATAAAGGATGCATATAATACTGCTGACTTGGCAGTTATCCAGCATGCAGTCACTGACACCCTCCACAACCAGGCATAGCCTCAAAAGCCCACTACTAAACAAACTCACAGAGAGCCTTATGTGAACATCTAAATGGAAAGTTAAGTGGGAAAAAAGCCATAGTAAAAGTAAAAAGGATAACCAAACCTTTTTTTTTTTTAAATCTCATCTTACTTAATGGTTACATTTTCTGAGCAGTTTGACTTTAAGTGCTCATTTGCTTTAAGCTGTAAAAATCAACCATTAACACAAATTCATTCTTTAAATGCACCACTACCTGTGCAAGATTCAGCAAAATGTTTCACTTTTTGAGTTGATGAAAAATATAAACTTTCACTCTGTCGCTATTTTGAGTTATTTTGCACCAACTTTGATGGATAAAAACTTCAAGCTATTTTCTTTGGGAGTCGATGAATTTGGTTGGATGAGTCTTAATTCCCAATTCAAGTTCACTAATCCCAAATGAAGAATGATTATCTCACCCCAGCATGAAATCTTTGAGCTACGGTAAATTCCCCTTTCATTCATCTCCAAATGGACACTTCTGTTCCAGTTGATTTTACCACACTCCAGTAGCTCTGCTCAAGAAACAGGAAGCAGTGACTTACAGAGGTGATTAAGATCCCTGGTTTCCCAAATAGAAAACATTTTTTATGCTGATCAGTAGGTGGTACAAAAAAAGCTCTGACCTTTTGGGAAACACACCCATGGTCTTTGCGTCACTTGACACAGCAAACAAAGGTTATGCTGGAATTTTGTACACAGAAAAGTGGGGGTGAGTTTATCATGATTGTTCCTCTGCATCCTGCAAATACCTGATGTAATGGAGATGTGCTACATTCAGAAGTCGGGCCTGATCAATTTCTTAGTGTCACTCTCTTCTTTCAGTTCTTGTGCTGCTGTTGCTTTGTGTTGCCTTGAAGTTAAGTTAGCACAACATACCAGACAATGACGCACTTAAATAGGCATTTAATTAGAATTAGTGGGAAACTAATTGCTATGGTTAGCATCTGTTTGGAGCTTCACTATTAAAGTTTAAAAGACCAATACAAGTCAAAGAATGCACTTAAATTTCCAACATCATCCACAGAAAATAACAAAGATAATGTTTTGGGAAAACTTTATTTTATTCTTGAAAAGGTAAAAAAATAATTAGGTTTTCACCATTGATTTTGCCAGTAAGAAAACCTTAGTTGGGATACATGCTGAAAATTGCGTGAGGAGTTAGTGAAGTGATTTGTGCCAGAGGGTGAAATGTGCCAGCCCTGGCTCCTAGGGAAACAGAAGAATTGGGTCATGTGACCACACATCTTTGAAGAGTCAATCATTTAACTCATCCTGCAAAGAAGAGAGCCTCAATGCATGAAATGAGGGCACATTTAAGCAAAAATAAATAAATAAAAAAACTGTGATGCCTTACACAAAACAAATTGTGGTGAAACTATGATTTTTGGGGACTTTGGTAGGATTTCGATCACCTGTAGTTAAAAATTTACATCATTACAACTGGAGCCTTCATAAAACAAACTTTATAGATTTAAAGCCTTTTCTTTATTGCCCACCAGAGCAATTGAGTGCTCAAATGTTCACTATTGCTCACCATTGTGTGCATTAGAGCACAAGAGAATGATGGATTTTTGTCATTTGGACGAGATTGGATAGGTTCCTGCTTGTAAAATGACATATCTAGAGAGGTCAAACTATTGAATAGTTTTATAATGATTATATTTGCAAGATGTGAAATAGGAAATGATATAGAGAACATCACAATTTATGGCAACATCTCATTTGATTGGAGACATGCAAGAGAAAAAGCAACAAAAACAAACAACCATTGCCACTTTAAACTGGTACATGCATCTGAAATTGTACAGTGTTGGACTTTTACTACCATCCATGATTATCAGCTGTTAGAGAGAAATTCTTTAGATTGTCTGAAAAGCCTCTGCCTTCCTCCAACACCTGCTCTGGAGGTGTTTCAGGATGGGGGGATGGTGCTTTGCTGCTCCCCATTGAAAAGATTGGGGAGGGGAGAACAGAGCAGGTGTGTTGCCAGATACCGATTCTGGAAATAGAAATGACACATTTTCCTTAAGTTTTGACGCTAATAAAGTCACCTAGGATATTTTTTTTCTATCTTTATTGCATTTCTTTGTGTGCCAATGGATGTCAGTCAAACTGTGCCAGGAGGATTTTGTTGAAAGAGATGAAAATGTAATACTTCAATGAGGAGTAGTTTCTGCTTCAATGATGCATGATTGCCATTTGATCTTAAGTAACCTGAAAATCACCCCGATAGCGGAATTGCAGATATGAGAGATCCTCTACGGCCTGCAGTGGTTAAATTGAACATTAATGCAGGATATGAGAGTCTGGTCATGGGTTATGTTTTTTCCAGAGGTCACAGTGTAAAACTCTGACCATAAAAAAACTGGGGACTTGAAATTATTGCAAATGACGAAAAAAAAAAAGAAAAAAAAAAAGCAGGAGGTAAAATGAGAAGAAAAAAAAAGCTGTCACACTGTGTGAAACTTTGCGTCCTGCTCGCATGCACACAGATGTTTTTATGTGTTATTGCTGGTATAGTATTCCCCCTCCCTCAGGGGATTTCTGGGAAAGTTTTCTGACCAGAGAGCACACACACTAACCTTGCAGAAAGGGTAGCACTGGGATGTTGTCTGCCGTGAACAAGTGGGGACACAAAGGAAGCCGACTCCACTCTTGTCTCATTGTTCTGGAGGCGTTAATCTGTCAGGGATCTGCTGGGAATCAGGTGGGAATCTACTCAGCCCTGGTGTGTTTATTGAACGAGCCATTCCTCGTTTTGCAAAGACGGGACCTTTCGACGTGTTCACCTTCTCACCCTTTCGCCGCCACCATCCTGCCCTCCCACCTCATGAAGATGCTCTGATGATAAAACAATTTCTTGTTTAGTTCTGCTGCTCAGTTTGGAGATGAGCACATCCGCCTTATCTTTTCGTCTCTGTAAGTTTTACAAAATCTCGAGCTGGGGTCCAAGACAAACCTTAAATATTCCTTTAGTCATGCTAACATGAGGATGTTTAGAAACTGTTCACCACAAGTTGTGGCGACCTCTGGGTTTGAGCATTGCCAGAGGTCAGCCAACAATACAGCGGAAGCAACAAGTAAAATAATCAAAGTCTCTTTCCTGAGTACATCCATTGAGCTGTGGTTTCTACTCATATGTGTTAGAGGGTGACAAAATATACATTTGGAATCACAGTCATTCTTGGCAAAGTTTAAATTCAATGGTAAATTTGCTTAAACGGCAGAATAACTACTTTGTTTTTTAGATAATTTATTTTGATTTTTCAAAGCAACTCAGAAGTTTATATATATTATGATTGCTCTGGCTTTAAGAAACAATTTGCCAAAGCATTTGAACATTTGAGTTAAATGGAAGCGTAACTCAGGATGTTTCCTAAAAAAACACCTAAAAAACCTGCATCCTAATGTCACATCTTCGGAAAAAATCACCAACTTTGGTTATTGCAGTTTACAGGTGCCTGAAGATGCCACATGTATCTCTTGAGACTGGTATTTGCAACAATAAGCACTGTAGGAATGTCCAGAGAACATGGCATTTAGAAAGGAAACGTGTTCTGTGTCTCAGTGGTTAAATGGTTTTAGTGTGAAAAGCTCGGATGAAACAAAAAACAAAAGATGCTGACTCAGTTACATCAGGTCTCTCTGTCAGGAGGAATGGGCCAAAATTCCAACAAATAATGATGGGAGTGTTCTGGAAGGATACCCAAGTTATACAATTTACTGAGAAAATTGTAATAGAAAATTGAAGTTTCATCCCTGTATGAAAACTTCTCAATTTGGAAAGTAAAAACTGTCTTGAAATGTTATTTTATTCCTAATCTGATGAAAATATGTCAAAAATTTCTTACTGTAGATCATATGTAAATGTATTTTCTTTACCTTGTTAGCAGATATGTTCAAGTGGATTTTTTCTTCCTGCTTGAAATTTGGCATGATTTGGATCAAAACCGGTACAGGAAAACTCATCAACTCTGTCCACATTTAATATTCATACGCCACAGGAAAAAAAAACAAACAAAAAACTACCATATAAAATCTATTGACTGGCTTATTAGAAACCAGTAATAAATTCAGAGAGGGGAACACCCAGGCTTCGTCCATTGTGGAGGTCAGCCACAGGGGAGTGCAGATTCTTTTCATCTCTTCACTCCAAGTCACCCGACTGTAACCCTTCCAGCCCACCAGAAGATCATTGTCCTGTCGGGGGCTAATTGAAGCCTGTGTTTATCATTTTTATGACTTTATCCAAGAAGACAGAGGTACGTTAGACTTCCTCTCCTTCAGGTCCTGTGACAGATCGGCCGCATTATTAGGGTCAAGCTCAGCCCCCGTTTTGCCTCGGCATTGTCTCCAGTGGTGCTATGACCATTCCCAAACTGATAAGGCCTGTCTATTTTGAGCTTTTCTTTCTTCTTTTTGTCCTTGGCATCTAAATGTAAACCCAGAATAACCACTGTGGCTATTAAAAACTTAAACTACAGGACATAATTAAGAATTTTATCATTTTCTTCCAACAATAAAAATAGATTAAGTAAAAGAAGACTGGGATCAGCTCCAGTCCTGACACAATCCCTGCATTTGCTTGTACTTTTATGACAAAATAACGACAAAATTTTAAACAATTATAGATTTCGCGCAAGCAACATTATTGGCTTCCTGACCACCACCACCAACCGTCTCCACAGAATGACCAGCTTTTGACCTCTGAGGTAGATTTAGTATAAGAAAAACATTAGCAGGTGAGTACATAAAATAAAACCAATGTAAAATACAGCCTAAATGTGTTTAAAAAATATTATTAACAGGGATTTTCAATTTAGTCCAGATATGTCCAGGTCATAACCTGTAACTGTCCTGTCCCTTTCCAAACAGAACTCTGTTCAATCATGCAAAAGGTGTCGAGGAAATATACTGCAAAGTATATGGACATTTTGTTTCAGAAGGCTAACATTTCTGTGTCAAGCATCCTTTTGGTTGTCCCGGCTGTTTGTGCATATTTTTCTTCTTCACGTTTTCCTTCCACCAAACTTCCTGTTAGTTGGAAACAAGATTCTTAACATCCAGTTTCTTTAGCAATGAGCTATTGTTTCTTGCCCTCTTGTGAAGGGTGACAGTGTGTGTCTGCTGGACATGACACAATATATTCTGAATTGAAAATCTGGATATATTGGACTGAAACCAAAGTAAATACAATTTGTATGAGCTTCAATTCTCTAAATGCACTACTAAAATAAAAAAGAAGAATTAAATCTTAATATGTTGAGGTGTGCTTGGCCCTCCTTTCCTTATCCTGCCCAGAAAGTGAAGTCAGTTCTTTTATTATACAAGCATATGGGTTAATTACTGATCAAACTTTCCCGACTTGTATCTGTCAAAGAGAGACAGTGAGGCCTTTGTGTATGACAGAGTGTGAATTGATTCTGCAGTTCATCCTCATGTGCAGAACCCTTTCATGTGTGGCCTTTGCCTTGTCAAGGCGCTGAAGCGTCAAGCGGAGCCAACCGCTGATACCCTTGAGGGTGCTAAAAGGGCAAAGGGGTGGTCCTGGGTGACCAGTGTCGATCGATGGCTGCGAGTGTGACCAGCGGCCTCACATCCAGCAGGAATCCGGATCAATAGAGGTGAGTAAGGAAGTTTCAGAAGCTTAAGATAAGAGAAAAAAAAAAAAAAGATCCTGAAAGTTATCCTGAGGTGTGTGGGGGGA
>VMRN01000906.1:0-14450 GCA_010277015.1 Poeciliopsis turrubarensis | reverse complement strand
TTCCATTTCCTGCTCTGCTGTTTCCATTTCCTGCTCTGCTGTTTCCACTTCCTGCTCTGCTGTTTCCATTTCCTGTCTGCTGTTTTTTCTTGCTGTTTTGTGAGATTCTAATTGCATGACCCGGTTCTGATGCGTGGCCCGGTTCTGATGCATGCCTGTGTTCTATCAGAACTTTCTCTGCATCTCTTGTTTGACTCCAGAACCAACTCATTGCTAGTTTTACTCTGAAGGTTCTGTTTGACCCCTTTGGGTTCCAAACTTCTTCCTGGTTCTGTAGTAGCTCCGCCCCCAGTGTTCCCATCAAGAATCAGAACCTCCCATCCAGAACTAACCGGGTCACTCTGTGTTGTTTTCAGGTTTGACATGAAGGTCAACAAAAAACCCAGAGCTGTGAGTAGAGCAGAACCAGTTGTACGGGTCAGTGGGGTGCTGTAGGGTTCTGGATCCGTTGACCGGGTTCTGTTTTGTTCTGCAGGATTACTCCACCTGATGGACCGGGTCGCTTCAGAACCTCTGCAGACCAGCGTGTTGCTGGACTTCAGTTTGAAACATTCCCACCTGGTGTCCTGGTTGTGTCTGGATCAGAACCACCAGAACCGTCCTGTATTTATTGTTCAGCTCTTCCTCATGTTTCTCACCAACGTTTTTCTTTGTTTTATCAGCTGTTTGTTTTACAGAAAACCAATAAAATGTTGGAAACGTTGATGTTTGATTTCTGAGCCGGCCCGCCCGCCAGACATCTATTGCATAAATGTTTTTAAGTGTATATCTTAAGAAATTTTTTCAGATGTGATCAGTGATTTTTCTAAGTGGACAGCAGAATCGGACCGGAACCAGTTTGGGACCAGAGTTTCCTGCATGTATTTTAGGTCTAAATAATAATCTGTTAGACCTTTTCTTAAAAATCTGGTTTTATTTGTACCCAAATAATATTTATTATAATCATAACGGAAACTTTTGTATTTCTCCATAAAACTTTAAACATAGTTGGATTTCTGACTGATGTAGTTCCTGTTGTAGCACACGTAGCGGCCAGCAGGAGGCGCCAGAGGCCTTTCAGTTAACCTCTGGTCCAGTGATGTGCGGCACTGATTTAATCATAATCAGATTTACTAATATAGACCCCCTGCATGCTGTAGTTTATACGCTGGAGGGCCAAAGCCTTCCTTTGCCGTGCCGTTCACTCAATAAAACCAGGAAATGTAGAGATTTCTAATTTATGCTCCACAGAAAAGGGAAAAACCGTTGAAGTACAACTCAAAACCACTTCTGTCTCGCTCTATATCGGTGAAGCTACCCACAGACTCGTTGCCGTGACAAAAGTCTCCCATTTTGGCCGGGAAACTACCGTGTTGTGCCCCTTGGCCGCGAGAGGGTCTTCGCTGCAGCCTGCAGAAAGGGGCGGGGACGGACCACTGTCAGTCTCATACCTTATATGAAAAATGGACTATTACATTCCGGAAATGAAGGGGGCGCTATTTTCACAATCACCAGTATAAATACCTTAAAGAAGCGGGGCTAAGAGGTTGACTGGAAGAAGTTTGAGAGGTTTTCCCACTGACGATCGGCACTCGATTCACAATGGAACAACCACGAAGTCAGCAAAAGGTATTTTCTACCTTATTAAAACCTTTTTTACAGAGTAAATCAATACGCTTTTCTACATTTGGTTGAAAATATAATTGACAGCTGTAAACGAGTGAAATTCGTAGTTCGGGAAGGCTAATTTTAGCATGTAGCATAGCTAATCATTTCCGTGCAGGCCACCGTTAGATAAAAATCTAAAAGTAGAAAAATGTATCATTGAAAAATGTATTTTATGCTCAGAATTTGTTTTTCTATTTTCATTATACAGATGCACGTGTCTTTGCAACATTCGGAACGGAGAGAAAATCCTTCCGTACTGAATGAAGGACAGGTGTTGCTGTCCGCTTTGCTCATCCAGGGCCGAGGAGTCAACAAGGTTCAGATCCACATAGCAAGAACTGCTGTGGTTCAACATAACGGTATGCAAAACTACACTAATGAATGGGTTTTACATACTTATCAGTTCTCTAGTGTTTTTATTTTTAAAGGTTAATATTTTTTTAAATATGTTTTTGTACACCAGTGTTAAATTTCTGGAAAGTCTTAATATTTTTTATAAACTAACAGCTTTTTTTATAAGCTAACAGCTGCCATCATAAGTGTGTGTTTTACCCAGAGCTGATACTGTAATAAGGAGTAGCACTACTTCAATGTATTTTAGTAACTGTGCAGCAAACTACACATTTAAAAGAAACAAAGTATTTGGTGAAATGGCTATTATTAAGTACTGTTTTACTGATTATAACGTGCAATGTAATATTACCCATTTATTTCAGCAGACATTAATAAAAATGAAGTTATGTGCACTGTTAGGTATTTTAAAACCAAAAAGGAAAAATTTTAATACAAGATAACAAATTAAGGTCAGAAGAAACCTAACATAAACATTTATCTGTGTCTCGTGTTTTAATTTTTTAATGGATTAAAATGTGTTTTTCATTCAGTTAAGTTACTCGCATTATGTTGCGTATCAACAAAATTAACTCAGAGTAACATTTGGAAAATTGTCCTAATTATTTATTTTTTTGTCAAAGTTACAGAGTAATTGAGTAAATCTAATTAGTTAATGCCTGCCCTTGGCTGTTTGAGCAATATCACTTCTACAATTTCAATTCATTTTTTGCAGAATATATATTTGTTATCTGGAAGCCATTGTGATTTCTATAATTAATTGTTAAATCCTACAAAACAGTAACAACAATGTTAAAGAATCTACAGTGATTAATTCAAACATGACTTTTGTTCTACCAATCATTTGTATATTTCCTGGTGTGTAATAACCTTTTTATTTTATCTTAGTAGCTATCAGGCTGTGTCCTTGCTCTGTTCTGAGGGAGAATGAATCACGTCTTGTTTAAACATATCTGCAATGTATATACATGTTTTAATTTTATTCATTTCTTTTTTTAAGATTCATTCATAATCATGTCATAGCCATTCTTCCAGTATGAGTCTTACAATGCACCTGTTTTTTTATTATTATTATTTTCAGATGCCTTTGATTGAACTGGAAGCTGTTCTCCAGGAGGTGATTCTGGCACAGGGAGACACGTCTTCCCTCACCTTGGCGTTGACCTGCAAGTGCTTGAAGCCATTGTATCTACCGTGGGTTACACCCAGTGTTCAGGAAGAAGACTCACTTTGCTTGGCTAGATGGTAAGGACCTTTGACTTTTTTCACCTAAAACATGTGAAATTAGATTTCAACTACATACAATCTGTTTTTCATTAACAGGTGAGATCAGCTGGGCTACATTTTCAGAATCATTCAAGGCAGAAAACAGGATTCCTTTTGCAGTTGTCCGATGTTCTTCCTGCAACCGGCGATATAAAGACTGTGTGAGCTTCACCGGACATGGAAGATGAGGAGAGTTCCCTCATTACGACTCTGATGACATACCTGGACACTGCCCTGAATGCCAGTACTGAGTGCTAGGACAATATTAGTTGTTTTCTATAATCTTTCACACATTGTTCGTTCTTTGTTTTTGTGAAATGCCATTTTAAATCATTTCTGCTGAAGCACATTTGCCTGTTGACTTGTTCAGTCATTCATTTTCGTAATGTGTTATTTCAATATTATGTACATTTTTGAATGTTCCTTTTGTTGTAGCTCAGTTGATTTACATTATTAGTTTTTACAGAAACGGTGTCGTTTCCACACAGAGTTACATTGTGGCTGCATTTTGTTGGAGAGAAAGTAGAACCAATAAAGTAGTTATAAATATATTGTAACAATGTTGTTTAGCAATTGGATAACCTTGTTTTAAAAATTTGAAATACATGCTAAGTTAATAACTTGCAATATTTTATATGTGTAAATGCAATGTTTCCTATAATTTTAAACAATGACTGGAATCAATACAAATTTTCTTTACTAACCTGATTAAGTTGTTTGTGTTTTAACAGTCAGAATCAACTGTTGTTTTATAATAAAGCAAGCACATACAGAAACATTGTTTAGTTTAAAGTCATAATACAAACATAAGGTTAAAGGTGAGCTGAGAGAAGGTGGAGACCAGGTGGAGGTGATGGAGGCTCAGCAGTTGCACATCAAGCCAGAGTTTCTGAAGGGTGGAGGAGATGAGACCGGCGCCGTGATCGGATGAGATGAAGACAGTTATAGTTACAATTTACACAGGTTTAATTTATGTATCCAGTGAGTTTATTTAAAAAGGTTTTCATATAGAAACTGCAGATCATTCTCTCTGGCAGTTCCCAGCGCAGCGTCTACTGCCGGGTCCAAAGATTATTTCTTATCACAAACTTTCTAAAACCTACTTTCTGTGTGAGTCTTTCCAGGTTGAAGCTAAATTTAAAGTTTTAAATGAATCACTGGGTTTTGCAACAATTGCATATTTAAGGTCTTTGGAGCGCAGTTTATGAATCGATTGCAATTATTAGAATAGATTTATAATTTCTAAACGGGATAGTGGGACACCAACCAGTTTACTGGTTAAGACATTATGGTAAACAATAACAGTTGAGCTTGTTAGAAGTTCAAAAGTTATTTAATTTGTTTGTAAATTATATTCACAATATGAATAATAAGAAAAATATTTGGCAAATAAACAGAACAAAAGTGCACTGTGAATGGACGGACCAGGTTGGCCAAAATTGTTGACTAAACTTTTCCATTATTAAATAATAAAAAGGATATTGTATTTTAGATTTTAACTTATTTATTTTAAGAGTACCGTTCACAACATCAAAATCTATTATTTGAATTTCAACACCAGAAAGTATTTGTTTCTATCTGTTTTCTTAATCTGTGATGGACTGGCGATGTGTCCAGGGTCAGCAGCTCTGACCACCCGCTATATGTGTATAATAATTAATGGATGGATAGATGTGTTCTTAATGTAATGTACATTTGTCTCTAAAATATTAATTTAATTTATGTTTTATGACTTTTGTTTGGGATAGTTAGGGTGTAAAGATAGATAAATACATCTCCATAATAATTCCTTATTATTGCTTATTTTAGATTGTTTGCTACTAATATAATTTTAACATCCGAAAACAGATTTAATAAAGATTTAAAAATAAAAACGGGACATACCACGTGACAGACATACCACGTAACGTAACACGTGGCATGTCATTTCCTTACTGTTTAATTTGTAATTAATTAATAATTAATTTTAAATGTTAAAAGTGTTTTTGAGTGTTTTGAAAGGCGTTGTGAAATAAAATGCGTTATTATTATTATAATTATTAAAACACGGCTGGTACAGGAAATGGTGTCACTGGCGCCCCCTTCACTTCCGGAATGCAATAGTCCCATTTCCATATAAGGTATGAGACTGACAGTGGTCCGCCCCGCCCCTTTCCGCAGGCTGCAGCGAAGTGTACTTGGATTGTGGCGCCGCTCTCACGACAGTTTTCTCAGGTCTTAGCTCCAGGGCTAGGGCTAGCTCACTGTCTCTTACTCTGCAGTGTGGAGTCTCTGTGTCTGGGATCTTGAGCGCCCCCTGCCATAAGGCCAGAGAACTGCCTCCAGTCTGTTCTCTGGTTTCTGATCGCTTCTCTGCACACAAACTGTACATTATATAAAAAAGCTAAATTATGGAAAATCAGTTCATGTATTAAATGTTTTTTAACCATTTGATTGGCGGCATACAGACAGGATCAGTCCAGGTGAGGCTCGGCTCGCTGCTGCCTCATCTGCTGCGCTTCCAAGCATTTGAATGGGAAATTGCAAAAATGTAATGATTTTGAAGAAAAAAATAATTAAAATTAGTTAACCTAAATGAAAAATAAATACTTCGTAGCACTGGTCCCCAACACCTGGTACCGGTCGGTGGACTAATTGGTGCTGGGCAGCGCAAGAAATAATTTAATTTTTCCGTTTTTATGTATTATTTGAGTCTGGAGGATCTTTTATTTTGAAAATCCTACAATGTTTTGCGCGCCAACATTGAACCACAAGCAGCAAAATGAGTCAGAAACAGATCAAATATTTTTAAGTTTCTCTGAAGGTTAAAGGCCCAGAGAGGCAGGAGGATGGATTTATCCTGGTGGGTTGATTCCCACAGTCCAAGCTGCTCTGCATGATCTGGTGACCGGATGCTAATGAGGAATGAAGCTTCAAACTGCATCACCATGGAGACCAAGTGTCTCCCTGAGCATCAGCATCACTTCAGTGTCTCTCATCTCCCAGATGGAGAAACAGCTCAGGGTCCATCAGTCGTTATCCTGAGTTTAAATGTTCATGAAAGTAAAATGTTGGTTTTTGTGGCGCAGCTGCATCTTATTTTGAAGGGACACATGGACGTTACCATAGCGACCAGAGTCAGAGCAGATCATCTTTGACTGGAAGAGTCACTGGATGTCCAGATGACTTTGGACCGGTCCTGATTCCCCTCATTCCGGGTCCGATCCCAGTGGACCTGGATGTTGTGACACCTGCTGAAGTTGCTCCAGATTCCTGAATGAATTCTGCTTAACAATCTGCTCATGGCTGCTGTTTTCCCTGGTTTTGCTGCACTTTTTCCTTCCACTCAACTTTCTGTGATGCTTAGATACAGCACTCTGGGAAAAACATCGTCTTCAGCGATCTCCATCAGAGGGTAGTAATTATTAGTGAAGGTAATGAGCTGAACCAGTCACTCAGAACCTTCCTGATGACATCACCGAACGTCTTCACAATAATAAAGCGGGCCTGAGTCACTGGGAGGGCTGGACCGACCCGGATCCGCTGGGAGGACCCAGAACTCACAGGCGATTTCTCGGCGCCACACCGAGTCGCTGTGATTCTGACCCAGCAGAGGGTCAGCGGGTCACTGGTGACTAAAAATAACTGAATAATCAACTGCAGCACAGCTGGTTCCGAACATTTGGGCCCAAAGACACAAACAGGACGGGATCCGAGGAACCAAACGTTCTATGTTAACGGATCCAGATCTGAAGAGTTTGTAAAGTTACACGTTAAAAAAAGAACAAGCATAATTTGGGTTATTTATCGATATTTAGTAGGCAAGCTAAATATTCAGATAGTTAACTAATGAACTGAAGCTCATTAATTTTAGATGTTACGCAAAATATTGATCAGGCACGTTAATATTTATCTCCAAGCTAATATTTATTCTGAAACTGTTACATTTATAAATAACATGGTGAAAATGTGACTTTGTGTTTCTGCCAGGCTGAATCATCCAAACTGCAGCAATAGCAACCAGTAGCTTTCCATGCTAATGTTTGTCATTAAGAGCCATGACGCTGTGGGCGGGGCCAGCTGCTTCCGCCCTGAGGGAGACGATGAGGTCATCTTCATCCATGTCCGAGTGGGCGGGGCCCGCCGGTGAGTGGGCGGGGCCAGAGGCTGCTGGGACCAGAGAGGAAGGTCAACCAGACTGGAGGAGAGTCATGGGAACGCCTCAGCCGCATGACCCCGCGCTGACCTCAAGTCAGATTCTAAAGCCCATCAGAGGAAGCCTCCAGAACCTCAGAGCCCGACCTCCGGTTCCGTCTCACGTCCTGCATGAAGCCGGACTCTAAGCAGAACATCTGACAGGGAGCGGCCCGGTCCAACATAAACACAATCAAAGAGGACCAGCACAGAGGTTCTGATCTGTAAACATGTAGACGATTACATCACTGGTGACATCACTGATGACATCAGGAGGGGCGGTTCCCTCTGATCTTCCTAAAGATACATTTATGAGCGGGAGGTTCTCTGATCAGAGGTTCTGATCAGAGGTTCTGATCAGAGGACACAGGAAACACTGTGACTCTAATCTCAGAAATCAGATTTTAATCTCAGAACCGGGCCGACACTCCAGAACCTGGAAACCGGATCATCTGCATCAGGTTCTGGTCCATATCGACCTTCAGCTCCAAAACCAAGTGGCCAACCCGGTTCTAACAAGGAATAAAACCAGACAGACGGTTTCGTGTTTCAATCTTTTATGATTTGTGCGGTGAGCAGAACTAGGTCTGGTGTTTGGAACCGGTTCTGCTGTTTGGAACCGGTTCTGCTGTTTGGAACCGGTTCTGGTGTTCAGTCGTCGCTGTTGCAGTCGGCGCAGAGGATCTGGTCCCGGTCGGGGAAGAACCCGGACCCGACCAGCGACACGGAGCAGCGCGAGCATTTGAAGCATGGCTGGTGCCACTGGCGCTCCTCGAACGACACGTACTTCCCATCGCCGAAGCCTGCGGAACCGGGTCAGAACCGGGTCAGAACCGGGTCAGAACTAGATCATCCGCTTCGCTGATATCACTGTTTAAACTTCTGATGCTGCTGGATGAACATGGACGTTTTCCTCCACAGAACCTCAAGGCATTTTACAGAAATCAAAACTGACTTCAGCTTTAATGTGCAGCATTTGGCAAAACGGTTAAATCAACACATCCGATTTATTATTGATAATGATGCCGTTAAAACAAAGTTATGGTCAGACGATCCTGAAATTTTACTCAAATAAAAGTAAAAAGTCTGTTTTAGCAAAACTATCCCAAAACCTTTTACTCCTCAAAAACGTATTCAGATATAACTATTTATGAATATTAATAACTTTCTTTGCAAGCCGCCTCTGCTAACATTATGCTGGAATAAAATGTAATGCACTTGAAAATGTTTTGCTGTTTGTCTTAATACTAGACAGGAAGTTACGACACCAAACCAACCAAAAAAATTGAAATAAAAACATTAGTGATATTAGTGATCGCAGCTTCTCTTTTCTCTCATAATCAGTTTCTTTCTGCAAAGATTTGATTCTCCAGATGAAAACCTGGAGATGATTTCCAGGCTTTTATTGTGGCGGGTAACCAACCAGTCTCACCTGTGATGGGCGTGTTGCACGCGGCGCACTTCTTGGCGTACAGGCTGCTGAAGCACCTGACGCAGAACGGCCGCTCGCCCTGCGAGGTGAAGGTCTGGCCGGCCAGAGGAGAGCCGCAGCCGCAGCACAGGAAGCAGTCCCGGTGCCACACCTCGCCCCGGTACGTCAGCCCGCCTTTGGTCAGCGCCTGCAGCACGGAGCGGGGCAGAACCGGATCAGGACCGGGTCGGAACCGATTGGGGACCGGGTCTGCAGCTCCAGACAGCTGAAGCTGAATCGATTAATCGATCAGTGAAAACTTGGTTCACGATTCAGACTCTGAATGATTCCAACACTGTAAAACATTCGTAACGTTTGTAAATCGGTTTTACCCAGAATTCCTCAGTTTTAGCTCAGCCTGGTTTGGGTTCGAACCTGTTGAACAGGGGTGGGCAATTCCAGGCCTCGAGGGCCGGTCTCCTGTAACTTTTAGATGTCTCTCTACTTCAACACACCTGAGTCAAATAATGAGGTCATTAGCAGGACTCTGGAGAACCGGACTGCATGTAGGGCTGATTCAGCGATTTGATTCAGCTGTGTTGGACCAGGGAGACGTCCAAGAGTTGCAGGACACCAGGAGTGCCCACCCCTGCTGTTGAAGCTTTTCATGTTTCTGTCAGAAGGATTTATTCAGGTGAAGGAATGCTGGTTTTCACTTTGAGATGTAGATTTTCTTTCATTGAAAAAGAAATTCAATCATTTATTTGCATGTTTTGATCTGATATTGTGTGAAGAATGTGCAGAATCTTCCGTTTTCTAACCAATTAATCGTCAGAATAGTTGCAGCCCAAAGCGAAGTTGGCTGCTTCTTCCTCACCTTCCTGCAGTGGCTGCAGCGCGGCGCCACCTGCTGCTCGTAGCAGGCCAGGCAGTAGAAGCGCCCGGCGTCCGGGACGAAGGCCTCGGCTCCGATCGGTTTCCTGCAGCCGCTGCACAGGAAGCAGTCCTCGTGCCACGCCGTGCCGTCGTACTCCAGCATCCTGGACCCTGAGGGACAGACGCCGCTCCGATTGGACCAGAACCAGAACAAACTGCTGGTCTGGCTTCCAGACAGGCTGAGGGAAAGCAGAGCTGCAGCTCGGCATGCGAGGGTGCTCTGAAGACTCTGGAGTCCATCAGCTGCTGGAGCCAGAACCAGAATCAGAACCTCTAATCACCAGGTTTAATGACTGCCAGGACGGACAGCGGGACACGGAACGGTCTCGGCTGAAACCCCAGATCCGCTGGGGACCTGTGGATGAGGTCAACTGGGTTCCACCCCCGCCTGGGACCAGACTCCGCCCCCACCCAGCTGCAGACTCCGCCCCCACCCAGCTGCAGACTCCGCCCCCACCTGGCTGGACGCTCTGGCTGCAGGCGGCGCATCGGGAGGAGAAGCGGCTGCTATAGCAGGAGCTGCAGAGCAGAGCGCCGCCCTGCTGGGTGAACGGCTCGGCGGTCAGAGAGCGGTTGCAGCTGCAGCACCTGAAGCAGTTCTCATGGAAGAATCTGTCCTGGTGCACCAGCTCCTGCAGAGACATGGAGGAGGTCAGAGGTCAGGGGTGGGGGGTGGGGGGAGGGGGACCACAGTTAAAATATTTAAATCCAAAATATTCATGCAGCTCTTTCAAAGAAAAGTTCTGCTAAGTTCTGATCTTCACTGATGGTTTCCTCTGAACCACATGATGCGAGTCCGGTCCGGTCCGGTTGAGTTCTTCTGGTCTGGTCTGGATTATGCTTACAATAAATAACTCTGTCTTCCTTGTATGTGTTTTAGCTAGTTGCTAAGCTAAAGCTAAAGGACGTGACATGTTAGGGAACGCCCTCTTTAGGGCGGAGCTTAGTGGAGGCCATTTTTTCTGCTGGCTGCTAAAGGATCCAGGAAATCGACTCACTGACTCTTCAACCTCAGAAACCAAGAACTTGGAGAAGGATAATTCTGTTCTGTTCTGGTTTTGGTTCTGTTTCAGGTTCTGGTTCTGGTCCGGTTCTGCATCAGAAGGTGAGCTGATCCAGAGAGTCGTTCACCTCCTGACCTGTGACCTCAGAGAGAGCAGCCCCTGTGGTGCCTGGTGAAAGGTCAGAGGTCATCATCTGATTGTCCGGCGTCTGTGTGCGGACTGAAGCTCAGTTCACGTAGATCTGCGAGAGCAGAAGCTGCAGCGATGATGGACGGCTCCATTAAGGCGACGGGAAGCAGAGCGATGAAGATGTGTTGTTGTTTATCTGAGCGGAGGAAGAGGAGGAGAGGAGCCATAACTCACAGCCTATCAGATCTGCTGCTGTCTGCAGCTGCTTCCTCCAGAGCTGCTTTTTCCCACTGAACCTGAAGGCCTCATCCGTCAGGTTCCTTATCTCCAAAATGTGGAGCCGCCGCCTGCAGATGAAGACAGCCAAAGGAACCATTTCCTGCTGGTTTCCCGTCCGGGACAGTCCGACTGGAACCTCTCACACCAGGTCAAAGGTCAGGTCCCTCTGCAGCCCACAGGACCAGCCATGTTCTGGTTGATGAACGTTCTGATCCGGTTTCCATCCGGTCAGAACAGCTCAGCTTCAGTCTGAATCAATCACACATTCTTTATAATAAAATTCAGTTATATAACGTTAACATTAATTTAATGTGTAATAAATTGATAAATTGACACGTGATGCCTTTGGGGTTTTTTTATAATAAACTGAGGTTTTCCACCAAATTTATCATAAAAACTGTTTCTGTATCAACCGGTTTATAGAATAACTGTTCTGCTAAAGTAAGATACAGCAACATTCTAGGTTCTGATAGGCTGTGTGTGTATATATAGAAATATATACGTATATATTTTTACAGTATTAGCATCATTGCTCCTGATCGCCCAGGTTAAAGAGTTTGGGGTTGAGAAATGATTTTCAGGATGTGACATCACAGGTATGGGGACAGAAAAGAATATATCCATAAATAAATACTTTTACCATGAAGTGACTAAAATAATGTAGAGTAATGTAGGTTTCAATCCATTTATTCATTCGTGGAGCATCGAAGGGATTTTGGGAAATGTAACTAGAAATGATTTTCTCCTGCTCAGTTATTTCTTATCTGACGTCAGACAGTCTGGTGAGAAACCAGTGACACCGAGTGACGTCACGACGTCAGTCCAGACCGGAACTGTCGCTCTTGTCACATTTTCCATCCAGTAACTCAGCCAGTCAGAAATAATCTGATCGATATCTGAGGTATGTGGGGAAATTTCTGCTCACATAAAACAAAACCATCATTTAGTTTGAGTTGATGAAGCTTCGCCTCTTTAAAAATAAACACGTAGTTTTAAGTCAGCAGGAGCGCCGCAGGCTGCAACCTCTGTGACCCATAGCGCCTGGTTCCGGTCTGGCCCGGGTTCTCCGGGCCTCGGTCGCGTGTAGGATGTACCTTCTCGTCGTGTCCAATCGGCTGCTTGCATTCCTGGCAGGTGTGGGCGTGGCGCCGCTGGTAGCAGCGGACGCAGAGCGGCTCCTCCGCCACCCGAATGAACTTCTGTCCGCTCACCGACTCGCTGCAGCTGCTGCAGCTGCTGCAGCTCGGCGGCTCGCTCATGGTTTCGACCTGCGGGTCAGAAAGCGGGTCAGAACCAGCAATATGGACCTGCGATTCGGCTGCAGCAGAAGGAGGGTAGAGTTCGGTTCTGGTAGCAGAACCTCTGCCGGGTCAGAGGAACAGACAGGCTTCCTCCAGGAACGTCCTCAGAGGTTCGGGTCTCTATTCTGGTTCTGCTACTGACCCGGAATGCAGAACCAGAACAATGGACTTCCTTCCTGCTCGCAGCTGGACTTCCTGCTCAGAAACATCTGCTGCTTCTTTTAGCAGAACTTCCCCCGAACCCGACAGGGTCAGACGTGCAGAGTGGGACCACAGGTCTGGTTCTGGTTCTGGTTCCGGTTTGGCCCTGCAGCTTAGACATTAAACAAACACATTCCTTCCTGTCAGTTCTGGTTCTGGACAGGTTTACGGACCGGTTTGGTTCGGCCCGCTTGGAAGTGGGAGCCAGATGGAAAGTGTCTCCGGTCGGGTTCCGGTGTCAGAACAATCTGGATCATCGGGTGTCATAAACCCGTCCGGCCCAGATTACATTCAGAACCTTTTATGGAGATTTCACTGCGGCCATCTGGACCGGCGGCCCGGCCGGCTGCTCCATCAGAACCTCATGTTTCAGAACATTTAACAGCTTCTCCAGACCGGACCGAACCGGACCGGACTGGGCGACTCAAAAGCTGGAAGATGGAGGTTCCATAACCAGGTCCAATAAAGTTCTGGATATTCTACAAGAACTTCAATAGAAAGTTCCGGATCATTTCCGATGACCAGAATGACTGTAATTGTAGTCCTTTAGCTTTAAAGACTACAAAGATGGCGGATCACAGGAGCGGAAACTGCATCTGAAATGTTCCGAAGCAGGACTGGCCCAGCTGGTTCTGGTTCTGGTTCTCTACTGGACCTGTCAGTCTACAAGCTGAACCATTAAAACATGATCAGAACTGATCCAGCAGAACCAGGAGAACCGGGTTCTGATGTCTGAAGCATTCTGGTGTTTCAGGTTTTACTGATCCAGCATGTGGGCCGATGCTGGAACCAGAACCAGCAGAACCAGTCAGCTGCTGTCTGATTTCCTGAATGTTTTCCATAACTTACGTCATTGTCAGGGTTCTGTGAACCTTTTCAGAACCAGAACCTAAATGGATCTTTAAAGGTTTCATTTTTTAAGTAACGCTTCCAGAACTTTAAAAGTCCTAATTAGCAAAGGGCCCCGCGCCACAGCTTGGGCACCTTAGACTCCAAGTGTTGTAATTCTTTTGAGACGGACCGGGTCAGAACCCGTCCTGCTGAGGCCTGCCAAACCTCCAGGACACATCAGGAATGTGACTGTGCTCGGAACAGAACCGGCGCTCAGCGGGTCGGAATATGAGAACGGAAACTATGAGCCGGTCCTGGAGGAACGTTTGGATCTCAGCAGCAGGAATACGTCTGTTTGGCAGAATGGACCGGAACCGCCTGCAGGGGTCTAACCCGTCAGAAGCGTTTTTTTTATTTTGAAGCTAAGTATTTAGCATAGTAACTAAATATTATTCTGCTAATTCAGTCATTTTATTTGAAGTAATTTTATTAAGGTAGATAACTTAATAATTTAGTTGGAAGCTAAATTTTGGGTTGAAATTGTCACATTTTTAGAATGAAAAGTAAAATGGTGAAAATATGACATTAAAAAATCAATTAGTTTTTTCCTGTGATCTCAGGCTGAAAACCACATGACTGACCAAACCCCAACCAAACCCCAACCAAACCCTAACAGAACCCCAACCAAACCCTAACAGAACCCCAACCAAACCCCAACCAAACCCTAACAGAACCCCAACCAAACCCCAACCAAACCCCAACCAAACCCTAACAGAACCCCAACCAAACCCCAACCAAACCCTAACAAAACCCCAACCAAACCCCAACCAAACCCCAACAAAACCCCAACCAAACCCTAACAGAACCCCAACCAAACCCCAACCAAACCCTAACAGAACCCCAACCAAACCCCAACCAAAC
>VMRN01000905.1:0-14458 GCA_010277015.1 Poeciliopsis turrubarensis | reverse complement strand
TTTCAATCAGTGACTTTTACTTTTACCAAAGTCATACTTTGGAGCGGAACCTATACTTTTACTTGACTCTGAGATTTCAGTACTTTATACAACACTGCTAAAATGTTTCCTTCAAGCACTTTTAAAATTGCTTCTCCTGTGTGAGTGGAACATGTTAGCTGTAGTAAAAGCTGTGACAACAGGGCTGGGCTGGAAGCTAATTGAAACAAATGGCCAAAGCTTCAATTGGTGAAGGATGATGTTTGTGAAGCAGTCGGGGATGAATATTGTAGTAATAGTTTAACACAGATATTTACCGGCTGCTTTTTAAATCTCTGATGAGCTGATTGTTTTTACTACATACCAGTGGCTTAATCTAAATAGTGTTCCTCACATTTCTTCTTCTGTAAGTTTCTCAAACATCTCTATCTTTGAGAAACTTACAAAAGAACTGATTCTGATTGTAATTCTTGCTTCAGAATCAAATATTTTCTAATGCATCTTCATTAAGGTACCCACATATTCACTGTACATCATATCTCTAAGAAGAGACAAGAACATTGCAAATTGACAGTCTTCATTTGGGAACAAATTTGAAGAATAGCTGAGATACAGAAATGTTCTTTTTGTGTTTAGAGACTTATCAGACACTGTGATGTTCAATTACTTCATCAGTTACATTCAACAGTGAGGTGCCAAAGATCACAGGGATTTTCCAAGGTGGCACTTACACTGTCAGTAAGATTTGAGATCTTATAAAATTAGAACAGAATTACTGGAGTACAGATGCATCAGATGCATTAGAAAATTGCCTGCTGATGGTATTTAACTGTTGTGTTGTAGATTTTGATGGTGGACCTAAAAGTAAAGAAGCAGAGACGGCGAGTGCATTTTATTATTTAATGGAAAAAATTATGAAAAAAATAAACTTAAGAAAACATGGGAAACATAGGGAGCCAGAGCACACAAAAACAGGAACAAAAAGCTAGCAAAGTTTTGATGGGGACGTAAACAAGTTATAACACGGCGATAACAGGAGGAATCAGCAAATTGTGACAGCAGTAGAAGTGTTTATATTCTGGGAGAATGAATGTGGAACAATGGTCATGGGCTGATTGGCTAACTAATTGCAAGTGTGAGGAGAGAGAGCAGAAAGCAGACTGAGGAGAGAGGGAGAAAGTAGTGTAGGCGATGGATCGGACTACACTAGGAAATAAATCTAATACTAAAGAGCATAGGCGTAGGGTAGGCATAGCAGTAGGAATCGGGGCGGACGAGGGGCACATGTCCTCCCCAATATTGGAGACTGTCGCATTTGTCACACCCAATAATTTCACCGCAGTTGTGAAGAATTTTGAAATCTTCCACTCTCATGCTTTTATTTTTGAAGGCGCACCACAGCGCCTTCAGCACAGTGCTTCCTCCCTCCTCCCTGTTCTGAATGGCTCAGAGGTTCAGGAGGCAGCAGCTGGAGTCAGAAACTCTGTATGAGTGAGGTAAACATTGTCAGGAATGTTGCAATGAATATCGCTTGTTTATAATATCATGCTGTCAGTTTACTTTCATATATAGAACTAAATATTTTTGGTTAAGCCGTTTTAATTCTGTAATAGTCACATGTCATATGTTATATTATATTATATTATATTATATTATATTATATTATATTATATTATATTATATTATATTATATTATATTATATTATATATGCAGGAGAATGGCAGTACAATAATGATGCAGAAGAAAAGTGAAGAAGCTCTGTTGAGGTCTTCATTTAGTTTATTGAAATATGTATTAACCAGTTTTAATTTTTAAACTAAACTATTTTATTATGAGAAAAGCAGGCTAGGGAAGGCATAGAAGAGCCAGGTGGAGTTTCAGGATGTGAAGGTTTAAAAATTACATTCATTCTAATAGAACCAGAAAGGAGAACAGGTGAGGACTGATGTCAGGTTGATTTCTTTCAACATTTCAATATTTGTTTTCATTATTTCACACTACAATGGTATAATGGTTAGGAGACATGAAAAGAAAAAATAAACCTCAGGGTTTATTTGGTAAACCTTACTTTTGGTAAGTTGCTTAAACCTCTTCAAGGTTTACTTTGAAAGCTTGAGGAGAGGTTTAAAAATAAGAGTGAACATTTTTGGTATCAGAAACGGGTTACACTATAAATAGAACTGAGATGTTTAATATAAAGTACATTTAAAAATTAAGTTGTTTTCATTCTCATTGTGTATGATAAAAACATACTTTTATATATTTAGTTAATTCACATTCTGATACTGTACATTATTGTAGTGTCTGTTGTAAATACATGATGTCCTTGCATCCTGGTGCAAGGACACCAGGATGCAGAGAGTCAGAGTGAGGCAGAGATAATAACACATATCAGTAGATATTTTAGTTAAATGTTTGTGACTGAAAATGACAGGATAAAAAATCATTTAGGCTATTTGCCTCAGTGCTTTTAGTGGCTCATGTTTGGTAAGTTGCTTAATGCAGGGCTTGCTAGTTATGAGGTAAATTATAAAGTGAGTAGTCAGTCCTGGAATGTCTTCCTTATGCTATGTGGATAGATAACTTTAATCTGATTACTGGATTGTAAATAGTAACATTTTAGAATACTTGTTACTGAAACAAAGGGCCAGATTAGAGTAACGCGTTACTGACGTGTTGATGGCACAATTGTTTATGACATCATCCACTTATGCCCCTTTTCCACTGGGTCTACTTCAGCAGCCCGGTGTTCTATCATCTTCAGATTTTCCTACCTTAGCACGAATAGATAGCTAAGGCTATCCGTCAGTGCTACGTGTCCAAAACTGCTACCATCATGTTTACAAACAGAAAACTATAGCGAGTTATGATAATGTTAAATATCATCTTATAACATTATGTGAGTGATGGAACTGAAGTGGAAACTGAGGAGTTATGCTCTGCATAGAATTAGTACAATTGATATACAAGACGAAACCACAAAAAGATCACTTCCTTCATCTGAATATCCTACCCGATTAAAATGAAAAGCTCTAGATGTATGCATTAATCCTTTTATTAGAATATCCTGCCTATTTTAAATGCAGAGGTGTTTGTAAGAATAAAACCGTATCAGATAGGAAAAACAAGTTTTTATTGGAATTAAATTAAAACAAAGACAAATGCAGATCACCACAAGTCTTTTTTGCGCATTAATACATGACAGAGTTTATCAGATGCAGTGCAGCCACAATGTGTCCACCGAACTGCATGGGTCACTGTGCACTTTAAAGGATATGTTTAATATACACTAATATTACACTACTCTTCCACAGCTTCAATCTCACATAGTATCGCTACCAACATGCTCTATTTAGCACGGTTTAATAAAGAAAGAGTACAATTAAACTAAAATATTATAACGCATGGGGACAAAATAGCTCAGAAAACGTCTTTTGTCCTGATTAACCGCCAGACAATGACTTGTTTAAAGTAGTAACGACATGCAGACAGCAAACTAAAGCCATATATAAATGCTGCCCATCATGTAAACTAAAAACACGAAGTAATAACGCAGCTTAATGAAAGCTAGGTATAAAATAATTTAAACAAACCTACCTTAATCTTTGATGAAATAAAACACATGAAACTAAACTTCCACAGGAAGGATGTATTTATAAGTAATCTACTAAGTAAGCAATATGTGAAAGCATTGATGTGTGCATGCGCATTACCACAAGGTAGGATGGATTCATGGGTAGCAAAGATAAACAGAATACCTGTTGTTCTGCTAAAATGCATTCTGTGCTAAAATGTTTATCTGTGCTACCCATAAATAATCTGATAGTCAGAACACTGGCCTGGCTGGCCCTACTACGAAGCAGGGACAGCCTCAAGAAAAGGCAGGGGGAAACACTCACAAAGCAAGCAAAGTAGAGCCGAGCTCTAATAATTTTTTTATTAGAGCCAATGGAAATGCTTGACTGATTGCTCAGTGATCAGCTACTCAGGAGAATCTTCAAATGTACCGTACCTTTGAGTTTTATCCTTCGGTGGATACACTTTTAGTTTTACTTATTTTTTGTTACTTTATATTTGTTTTCCTTGCTCATACTAACAACACAAGAATTAGGCTAGGTAATTTATTCTCATTGATTTGTTTCATTGGATTATTTCTCTGTTTGTCGTTTGTACTGGGTTCAGGTTTCCTCAGACTACTTTTTTGATCCCCTTCTCAGTTCTTAGTCATTTCCTCATTTGCTCCTACCTGCTTCTTTTCCCAGTCGCATCCACTCACCTGTCATTTGTCTGGTTCCTTCGATGTTTCCACCTTTCCTCAGTATATTTAAACTCTTTGGTTCTCATTGTTCTCCACTGATTGAAAATAATGTCAGCAGTTTATAAAATTGTAAAAATTGTGTTTATGAGGAAAAGATCTAATTATGCAGTTTCTTTAACACAGTGCACCACCGCACCACAATTGAACTTTCTTTAATTTTCTTTCCTGAGCGAATACAGTTCTGTTTTACTGAGTTTGACACTTCTGTGAGCATTGAACTTCAATCCAGTAGTATGTAGTATGTAATGCGCTTTGGGGTCCCTTGAGTTGATAAAGAGCTGTACACCTTATACAGGCCATCCTTATTCAGCATTTTACGAGGACACAGAATCCCTTGGCTTTGGTGAGATTGCCTTCAGGTGATTGCTAGTTACAAAAATATTTGTAGATTCTCAGAGGTCATGCTGGTGCAGCATTCTGTGTAGCCTCCAATAACAAAAACAAGCTTGTTAAATATTGTGTCAAGCATCATACCTCTTATGGATATGCTTAATCCAGATAGTTAGAGTAGCTGTGGTTTCTATAGATGGAGAATGAAGTCTTTTGAGATGGTTTCCTAACAAGAAAGTGCTGACAGCACAGAAACACTAATACTGAGAAGGTTATTTAGATGTCTACTTTGGGTTTTTTCATGAAAAAACCCATGAAAATGAAAATAAGATGCAATTATTGTAAATGACTAATTTACAACTAATATTGTAAATAACTGTTGCAGTCCGACCAGTAAGGCACAAGGACAAATGCACATATAAAAAAATATCTTCTATTTATTTTAACCAAAAAATCTTAACAAAAGGCTTTCAACAACAAATCTCAAAAATATAGCAAAAATGAGCCCAAAAGAAATCAACAAAGGAATACCTAACTCTGCATGACAAACCAAAATTGACCTCACAAAACGAACACACAATAAATTTATACAAAAAGGCTAGCCTACACAAATGACGAGGGGTGGGAGAAGAGACAAAGACAAATAATGCAGAAACATAAATAACTAATTCAAACTAAAACATTTTGACTTTAACACAACTATAAAAACAAAATAACCTAAAACCAAAATGTTTTAGCAATTGTTCCATTAGTGGAGAGAGGAAGAATCTTCAACATCAAGTTCCCTGCTTCCAGCAGCCTGTTGGTTTGTTCCACTTCCTGGCTTGCCTTACAACCAATCATCTTCTCCCAGCCAGTCCTTCAAACTCAGCAAAAAAACCCAAACAGTTAATGAAGTAAATAAACATAAGGTGTGCACCCAAATGAGTAAACAACCTAATGCAATAACCACCACCAAAGAAAGGTAAAATTATAAATATATTGTATGGAAACATTTAAATGAATACTAACATTGGGGAAAAATGGAGGAACCTCCACAATATGACAGTTTGACATGTCATACATTCTAAGACCTTTCAGTCTGTATCAAACTAATTTATTAGTGTCTTTATACTACAAACGGCTGGATGTATGAACTTTCAAGCATTTACTTCTTTCACTACCTTCTGTTTGGTCACTTTTTTGCTGATGGAAATATATTCAGATTATCTTGATCCTGAAAATGGTTAATGTTTCCAATAGTAAGCAATACTTCCTACCTGTTCTGAGGTGACCAGCTCTGTTTTCTTTGTGCAGGTGAAACAAATAATGGAAGAGGCTGTAACTAAGAAATTTGTGCATGAAGACAGCAGCCACATAATCGCTCTGTGCAGTAAGTACACGCCAATATTTCACTGTGGTCTGTTTTTATCTCTCTCTGTCTCTCTCTCACGCATACACACACCCACGTTTGCGTTGCTATCTTTGTGGGGACTTTCCTTTGACTTCCATTCATTTCTACCCTAAACCAGGGGTGTTCAATACATCGATTGCGATCTACCGGTCGATCGCTGGAAGGTTTTGAGTCGATCTCGGCAGTAAATGTCAAACTGCCGCCAGGACGCTGAGACCAGCACTTCCTCTTCTGACAGGCTTATCAAAATATTCACCAAGATCCTAAACGTTTGTAGCGTCAGTAAAGAGTAGTAACAATAATAATAATAAAAATCAACAAAACGTGTTAAAATTAATATTCTTAGTAATTAATATTCTTAGTAATTATTGTTACTAAGAATATTTTTTTCATTAACAAATGAAAAGGCGACTCAAAGACAGACTGACCAACAGAGCAGGAGTTTAAATTAGCCAATCAACCATCACTGTGTTCATGAGAGGCTTATTAATAATCAATAAATAAATATCAAGCCTGGAAACCTGATATTGTAACGGACCGAATGTTTTTAATGTAAACTTTGCTCGGGTTGCAGGGCGCAGGCGGCTGCCACGCCAACAGGTATGCTTAACGATAAAGAGAGACTGAGAGTAAAAAGGTGCGAGTGGTTCTGAGTTGATCACCTGTTCGGGTTGTTTCACCTTTGTTGACCTTTGCTGTGGTTCATCACAGCTGCTGTAGTTTCTGAACGTTCAATAAACGACAAACTTGGACTAATGACCTCGTTCATTTGCAGTAAATGTGTCATAACAAACATCAAATAGGACAAATATATTTGATTAAGTTTTAACAAACAAATGGCTTCTAGCACGATAATTATGTGAAATTAAATTAATTATATCCCAGATTCAGAAGATTTGCCTTTACCTTTACAGAGCTCTTTGGTTCCTCCTATCAGTCTGTAGTTTCTCATTTCGACGTCATCAAACCAAATTTCAGATCTACCCAAACTGACTGACAGCTGCTGGCCTCAGGTTTGCAACCAGCTTCTGACTGAGAAACCAGTAACCTCCTCCCAGTGTCAGAATCTCACTGAGGAAGAAACCGCATCAGGTTTTCCATCACTTTATCATTTCTGATATAACTAATGTATATTCGTATAGAAATGAGTCAATAGGGTTTAATTTACAATTTTAATATCTTTGTGTCATGAGGTAGATCTCAGCCGGTTGGTGAGAGAAAAAGTAGATCTTTGTCTCAAAAGGTTTGAGCTCCCCTGATCTAAACCTTACCCTTACCTTTATCCTAACCCTAACCATTACAGAAATATGTCCCCATAAGGATATAAGAACCTGGTTCACACATATACACACTGTAAGCCTGGTCTGTCTTTGACATCAGTTTCCATTAGATCCTCTCTCATTACTAAGTTTCCATTGATGCAACGGCACAGTCTCAGTGACGTCAAGCCACGTCCTTGATTGAGAGAAGCAGTGCCAAGTCACCTGCAGAAGAGTTCAACAAGTGTGTGTGCCTATGAGTGTGTTTGTATGTAGAGACTCTCTCTTGACCAGATGGTGGAGCTTGCAGTAGCATGTGGATAAAATTAATCAGGTGAACGTTACACAGCAGAAGTGTTTTGAGCTCAAGTTATTGTTCTCCTGGAATGTCCAATAAATACTTATAAATGGTTATAAATAAATATGAATTATCTTGTATTAATTTTGTTTCTGAGTTACCTTGATGTTACCTTGTAACAACAAGGTTACAAGGTAACCTTGTAACCTTCTATCTATTCTGGTAACCTCTACCAGAATAGATAGTGCAATCTATTCTGAATATATTTCAGTTTGGAGCAAATAGCGTACAGTGGCTTGTTGTCTTTCAGGAGTCTGCCTTGAAAGACATAGTTACAATTGATGCATTGAATAGTTGATGGGTTCAACAGAGCACAAAAGCCTGGGGCATGCACCAATCACATGCCAAGGTACCTATGCACCTTGGCTCCCTTCAGAGATGCAGCAGAGATGCTTTAGTAAGGTGAGAGCCAAGTTTAAAAGCCACAATGCTTGCTCTTCTTGTGTAAGCTCAATGTGGAATATAACCAACCTATTGTCGTGCTTTTAGAGGTGTGGTTTGATCATGCAGTGAGAATCACATATCTATCTGAACAAAGCATTATGTTTATTTCAAAACAGATAGATTTTTTTTCTGGTAAATAATAGAACCCCAGGGGTCTCTGCTGCTCTTCTCTGGGAATAACTCAAAGCATTTATCCAGGGAGAAATAATCTCCTATGTTCATTATGAGAACAAATTAAGGAATGTGAAATTGCTTAGACACAGGCAGCACATCTCACAGCTTGATAGTATGTATGCAACCTTCGGTTCCGTGTATATTTATAAAGAACACTTATTATTGCAGTCTGAATTTGATAAACTCATGACTTGCCATTCTATGGAATACCAAATGAGTGATCTTGCGTGGTGTCAAGATCTTTTTAAGGCAGGGTTTCGATCATCTGAATATTTTCAGACCGTCTTTTTCTTTTTGGTTGTGAGAGTTCCATTTTGAGTAATGGATGTATTTAAAGAGTTACACATAGGTTTAATTCGAAAACAGTCCCTCAGGATGTCGTCTCTGAGTAATAAGGTTTGCATGTCACTGAAAGACAAACCACAAAAGGTTTTATGCCTTCCTGAGTGGAATGAGAAGTCGTTTAACTATGGGTTGACCATATGGCAAATGTCAACCATATGTCTGTATCTGGGCCCATTGTCGGAGCGCCTCAGAAGAAAGACGATCCATACTCTCACCGCCATCCGTTCTGTCCATATAGCTGTCCAAAACTGCATTGAAATCTGCACCTAGCACCAAATGAAAACCTACAAGATCAAACACAGATTTAGTTACATCATAAATGTTTGGGACATAAGCAAAAATGAATGCTAGGTTTTTTCCCATCCATGAGAATCTTAGCAGTAGCTATCTGGCCAGCATCATCTGTCCAAAAGCCAATAGAATAAAATTTTAGTTTGCGTTTACACAAAACCATTACCTCTTTACATTCTTGTTGCTGCAGACGAAATTGCAATGATGAATTTTATTGGTTCATCGACCTGCACTAAATGTCATTCCTGAATCATAGCAAAATCCATGTCTTTCTTGCGGAGAAACTCTAATACAGTTGTTCTTCCACGAGGCATGTTAAGCCCCCTGGCATTGGCTGAGATCAGATTAAGACCGTCATGTTTTGAAAAATATGATAAAAAAAAATCATTAACCCAGCAATAAAAAGGAAAAAAAACTAACAGAAAAAAACATCCAAAAACAAAGGGAAGAAAGGAATGTGAAGAGGTGAAGGACTGTCAAACCTTCCTGAAAAATCCACATGGATAAGTAACTCAAGAAACTGAAAGCCTGCAGGAGCCTAGGTGCATCAACAGTACCACCAACTGCAAAACTACTTTAACCAAAACCCAACATAGCCATATTCTTGAATATTTAGACATCTGAACTAAACCCAATGAAATACCTTCTGCAGTTAGAATTATAAGACAATGTATGCATCTAACATCAGTTAAACACATTCAAAATGGTAGTTGTGGACATGAACTGTGACATAAAATGGCAAAGTCCATGCCACTCAGCGTGAGAAGTCCCACGAACATCCAGCTAATTGTTTGTCAAAAAGGGGAGATGGACAATAGACATAAAATCATCTTGTCTCACTCACGTCAGTACTTAACGTGAAGCAGGCAGAGGTTCTTGATGCATTTCAAAGCCTTATATGGATCTTCAAATATGTGTTGTAAATGAGAATACAGCAGGACAACCAATGTAAAACAGGATCCCAGTCAAGTGAAGCAGCCACTCCAGAAACGAGTGTCGCTGTTCCTGCGTAACCCTTGAAAAATCTCGGTAGAAACTTATGTGGCTCTGCCAGCAAACATCCCCCAACTCTCTCGACAGCATTCTGACGTGTTCCTTCTGCTGCAATCTCAGGAAGCAGACAATGAAAGGCCTTGGTGGAGTTCTTGGTCTAGTTGGGAGCAGTAACCGATGAGTGTGACCGTCTTATGCGTTATGTGGTGATCGGACAAACTACAAGACATCAAGTCTGGGTTTGGAGGTGGTCTCCGCTTATTTAATATGACAATCGAGAGATATTCATATTAAATGAATATGAATATTCATTTAATGAGAGGTACATAAGCATTATGTGCTTATTACCGTAAGCACATGTAAGCACATAATGCTTATTACCGTAAGCATTATGGTAATAATGCTTACCATAATGCTTTATTATGTGCATATTACCGTATAAGCACATACGGTAATATGTGCTTATTACCGTAAGCACATATTACCGTATGTGCTTACGGTAATATCTAAACAAAATAATAATGTTAGTATGCTGTGCACATCATGCTCAGAACAAAACCTAGCATTTAGTATCATCAAATGTTATAAAGGCGTAATAACAACGCAAGTGAAAATATTCAAATACTGGGTGTCATTAAGTGTGGTGGAAGGTGATGAGGCAGACACGGTAGACCCAGGTAAATGAGAAAATTATGACGGTTTAATAACAAAAAATCCAAAACTCAATCCAAAATAGTTCAACAGCCAGGCAGCACGGCTGAGCGGAAGCCAGGGCTCAGCGCCAGTAACAACTAGTGATACCAATGGACAAACGATACTGAATAGACAAGCACCCTAAAAGGAACAAAGAACACAGGTGGGGTTAAATACACAGTGGGTAATCACAGAACGAGAAACACCTGGGAACAATCAAGGGGAGACAGGACAACAAGAGACACAAAAAATACTCAAAATAAACACACAGAAAACAGGGTTTCCCCCAGTGTATTACAGCCTGGTAGCCCACCAGGCTTTACTACGCCCCCAGCCAGGCTAAGCATTTCTTGTTTTTATTTTTAGAAAAAATATTAAAAGGGGGGGTTAGAATCTGTTGTTCTGAGAGTTTCACTTGCTGAGCAGATTTATTTCTAAAAGATAGGTTTAGAATTTATGCATTTAAAGCCAAAAGAGCAGACCAATCACATATCTGGACCCTCTGTGCGTTGCCTCTTGCACTGCCCATGCTTTAATTCTTAAGCTTTCCCTCAAACTGGACACAAGTTGACCTGTATGGATATTTACATCAACCCCCTGTGAGGAATTATGTTTCTTTGGAGAACTCTATATCAAGGAAAAGGGATTACAATGTACCACATTATTCAGTATATTGCCTATTTCAGAAAGATTCAAGTTTATGTTTTTTAGTGAAACAAAAGATGAATGAGAAACCAGAGTAACACAACCATAAGAAAACTGATTATATTGGATTTTTCAGCTAGTGAGTACACCCATGATCTCGTAAAATGAACAGTGACTCAGAAAATGTTAAATACAGTTTAATATCCAAACATTTTTGATATTTCATGCATTTGTCTCCAGAAAAGATGATAACTTCTTCATCTTCATCAAAGCAGTACAGGTGCCCCATAAACTGACCTGGACAGATGTTGATATGAGAATTTAAAATGTCAAGAGACAATTTTAAAACTAATAATTCAGTGTGTCATCCTGACACCAGGTCTCTTACCTCTCAGGGTGTGAGCCTACAGCTGAATTCTGTTTAAAGAGTTTCATTCCACCAAATGCACAGTTCCAAGATAATTGGCCTCTGTTTATCCCCAGTAGTGCCCAGAATTAAATTCATATGTTTGTATGCAATAAAAATAGTATGATTTATGATACAATTAACAATTGTGCATTTTCCAAAAATTTATATTCCAGTAAATGTTGTTGTCATAATGTTATGACGGTAGTAATGGGTATGTGTTCAACTAACTCTGTTTCTGTGTCTTAGAACTCAGAAATTAAGGTTCATGAAGTTGATTTAAGAAGAAACGAGTGCTTGTTTTATTTTGCTTGTATTGTTTAAGTTCTGATTGCTCATTGATCTTTAATTGTGAGTTTTAACATAATGCTGCAATTTAAACCAAATAATTATTTCATTACATGACCTCACCTAGTTAAAGAGCACACATTCTCTTTAACTAGTTGAGAATGTGTGCTGGAATTATTTTATTATGTAATAAAATAATTTAATTATTTTAAATAAAATAATTGAATTATTTCATGTAGTTAAAATAACTACTTTTTTTACTTTAAATTTTTGTTACAAATTGCATTAACTAAATTTCTGATGTGGTAATGAAATTTATTAAATATCACAATAAATTCTGCTCCAAAACTTTTAGTGTGATCAGGACATTATCCTCAAGCTTTCCAAGCTGTCAATTGCATTAAAATGAACATTTGCTTTAATAACACATGTGAGTCAGATCAACGTAACACACTTCCATTTCACTCACAGTGTAACACAGAATCCAAAAACATGCTGCTAAGCACTCTAGGAAATAGTTCCCATTCCTGTATTTTTCTTCAAAGAAAACACACAAGTAAGTCTCACATTTGAGAAAATTACTCAGATGACTCCAAAACTCTCTAGGTGTGTTTTATGTAATTTAACAGATAGCAGACCTCCAGTTTAACATTCTGATGTCGGGTCCAGTTGGGAGCAGTAACCGATGATTGTGACCGGTGGACCATCAGAACATGGATGACATGTCATACTTGATGGAACCATGAATTTGGCTTTCTTCCAGAAAACTGGGAAGGAAAATATTGGCCATCATTTTGGGACCTTCACCCCAAATGTGCTAAACACCAAGAAAATGAGTTGAGATTTAAAGGAAGTCAGGGTTTCCGCTGTTTTACAGGTTTCTGGAAGTTTGTTCCAAATTTTTGGTGCATAGATGCTGAAAGCTGCTTCTCCTCTTTTGGTTCTGGTTCTGGGGATGCAGAGCAGAACCAGAACCAGAAAACCTCAGAGGTCAGAAAGGTTGATACAACAACAGCAGATCTTTAATGTATTGTGGTGCTAAACCGCTCAGTGATTTGTAAACTAACAACAGTATTTTAAAATCTATTCTTTGAGCTACAGGGAGCCAGTGGAGGGACTTTAAAACTTGTGTTATGTGCTCTATCTTCCTGGTTTTAGTGAGAACAACAGCAGCAGCATTCTGGATCAGCTGCAGCTGTTTGATTGATTTGTTGGACAGGCCTGTGAAGACGCTGTTGCAATAATCAATACGACTACAGATAAACACATAGATGAGTTTCTCTAGATCTGGCTGAGACATTAGTCCTCCAATCCTGGAGATGTTCTTCAGGTGATAGAAGGCCGACTTTGTAATTGTCTTTATGTGGCTCGCAAGGTTCAAGTCCGAGTCCATCACTACTCCCAGGTTTCCGGTCTGATCCCTAGTATTTAGTTTAATAACTGATTCTGAGCATTGACTCTAGATCGTTCCTCTTTAGGTCCAAAAATAATGACTTCAGTTTTGTTTCTGTCCAGCTGGAGAAAGTTTTGGCACATCCACACATTTATCTGTTCTAAGCATTTATTCAGTGACTGAATGGGCTCAGAGTCACCTGGTGACATTGTAAGGCGGTTAGAACAAGCAGGTTTGGATCACCCTTTTTCCTCCATAGATGCAGAAACTGGGTTTGCGTATTTGCTTAGGGTAACTTTGCATTATATAAGAATTATTTTGATGATCTCAAAGGTTTAAATGTATCAAAAAGCAGCCAAAGAAGAAACTTGTTTTGGGGTAAATACTTTTCCACAGCACTATAGTCCTGCAGTAAAACCTCACAAACCAGCTCTCCTGTGGCTCTACTAGTGTAATACAGGCAAATGAATAGCCTTTAGAGCCTCAAGGCTTTACAGAAAGGTGAAAAGGTAAAAGGTCATTTGATAATAATAAACAGTGACGTCAGAGCAGAAATGAGTCATTTCATCTCATCTCTACTCAGTGTCAAATGCCAGCAAATTGAATCCATTTTTTCACTGGTTAAAGCTAGTGATATTTTAAGATGATGAGAAGATTTGAATTTTCTTGTATGGGCTTTTATTTTAGGTATATATAGAGTTTTTTGTTGTCTTATTTTTTCAGGGCAGAGCAAACTTTGCAGACAGAAGACTTTCAGGAAGAAGAAATTTCAAAAGATTTATATTAAAGAGCCCTAAAAAAAACAGAGCCGATCTGAGACATGAATTGCACAAACAAGCTACAAAGCAGTAGTGATCGTAATCCAGTGTCACTCTGTCTGAAATTAAGGTCTGACATTTTCAACATCCGATTACAACATAAGATGACCTTCTTTATATTTGCAGTTTTCTGACTAAATGAGCTTTTCTGTAGTTTGACTAAAATATGTTTGCATTTAACTGAATCTCAAAAAAAAAAAACATTATAACTTGAAGACATTCATACGGAGCCCCCGAGGGGACATGGGGAATTTTTTTTCTTTTGCGTCCCCTCGCAAAATGCAAAAGTTTGAGACAGCGTTCCGGAACAAGACGAAGACGACAATGGAG
>VMRN01000904.1:0-14467 GCA_010277015.1 Poeciliopsis turrubarensis | reverse complement strand
CCACTGCATTCACTGAGAATCCACTGCATTCACTGAGAATCCACTGCTCTAGAGTCCAGTGGTGCAGTGCTTCACACCACTGCATCTGACGCTTTGCATTGCACTTGGATGCAGCTGGTCACCATGGAAACCAATTCCAGGAAGCTCTGTGCACTGTTCTTGAGGTAATCTCAGGATTTATTGCACAGATGGCATCCTATCATAGTTCCACGCTGGAATTCATTCAGTTCCTGAGAGCGACCCATTCTTTCACAAATGTTTGTAAAACAGTCTGCATGTCAAGGTGTTACATTTTATACACCTGTGGTCATGGAAGTGATTGGAACTCCTGACTCTGATCATTTGGATGGGTGATGTGAAGTAGATTTTTCTTTAAGGAGAAAATGTTTTATTTGCATCATACGGTGTTCTTTTATGTATCACATAAATGCAATTGTAGCATAGTCAAGATGTTTTTTCGTACAGCTGCAGAGGGTGCACAAACTAATTGAACAAGATGTGTTTGCTGAATTCCCAGACGGGTTATGTGGGAACTTCCTGTTTTTCCCGTGGTCTACCCTGGATGGAGACAGAGTGTTTAGTTTTCACATCCCGTAGACATGATAATGAATGAGCGTAAAATGTTGAACTGCTCCGTCTGTTTTCCTTTGCTTGGTCCTTGAAGATTAAATCTCCACCTCTGTTAGCAGAGAGGGGTGAATAAAGCAACTATGTAACTCTGAGTTTGTTAGAGCAGGTTTTAATTTTCACCTAATGCATTGTATTCTTGCTCTCTGTCTGCAGATGTATTAAAGATTGTTTTTGCTCCCTGACTTTTGTCTAGATCTCGGTCTCTGAATTGTGCACTTCACAGTGAGCAAATACTTTTGGCAATATAGTGTTCTTAGGAAGGAGAAATATTAGTTTGTCTAAAGTGATACTGAAATGCTATATAAATTGAAATAAAACAATATTCTGTCTTGAGGAAATATTTTTCACATTTCCTCTAAAGTATATCTACTTTTTATTGTGCTAATTTTCATAAGCGTGTTGTCTGTAAATGTTTTATGTACTGAGAGTTTGTACAATTCTGTAACAGTACATTGGCAATGTACTCTTGAAACATGTAAATATATTGAAAACACAAAGTACATTTTTTTCAATCACAAAGTGTGCTGCTGCAGTGTGTTCTGAAAACACACTGCAGCTCTGGTTTCCAGTACTGAAGCATGTAATGTACAAAGTAGCAAAGCAGAATAATAAGTCATTGATAAGTAACTAAAAAGTGTACGTCATTGGCAATTATAGGAAACCAAAAATTTAATTGGAGCATTCTGTGATCACACTATTGATATTTAGTATATATAATGCTTATATTTAGAAGTCATTTCAATTATATTTGAAACGTAATTTGCTCATAAAAATGATACATTTAAGATATACTAATCAAGCGTGTTTGTATTATATGAAAAATGTTATAGAACACTAAGTATACTTTTGGTTGCTCCAAGAAAAGCATGCGATAGCACACTTAGTACACTTTAAATTATGATTTTCTACAATGTAATTACAATAAAAAATACATTAAGCACAAACTAGTTGTTCCAAAATAACATGCTTCAAGTAAAATAATCCTTAACAAACTTGAAATAGATTGATGATTAGTCTGGCTTCAAGTATGCTCAAGTATACTAAGATGTAATATACATAGCATATATTTCTCACAAGGGTTCACATGACCTGCAGAACATCTGTACAGCACATCTGTAGTCAAGTGCTGCCTCATTTAAACTCAGCTTCAACTGGCTGTCCTCTGAAAGTGTGCGAGGTTCTCGCTCTTCATCTGCAGTAGTTGGTGTAAACAAATATTAACTGTAGGAATTCCTCTCTGCTTGTGTCCCACCTCAGACCTGCGACGAATGACAGCTGGTTTCATGGGCATGGCAGTGGCCATCATTCTGTTTGGCTGGATCATTGGCTTGCTTGGCTGCTGTTGGGATCGAGGTCTCATGCAATATGTGGCTGGCCTGCTCTTCCTCATGGGAGGTGAGTGTACCACAAAGTGTTGGTTCAAGTTAACTGTTTCACTCTAGCAAAGATGGTACCAGGCCATTGTTTTAACTAGATTAAAACACATTCAAATTTTTTTATTTGACTATTTCAATTTGTGATAGTTGTGACTGCAGCAACTACTAAAGATTAAACTTAAACATGTTTATATGGACATAAGTAGTAGGAATCAGCAGCTGATCAGAAAAAAAAATGCAGACAGCCCAACTGGAATATTATGATCTGATTCAGGTCCATCAGAATGAAGTTGTAATCCAAATAAGAGGGTTGTTTTATGTCAAATGATGCGAACTATGTGCAGAACAGGTGATATGATCATATCTTTCTGGAAAACTAACATGACTGAGCATGTGTGAGCCATGTCAACACAACATGCTCACATATGAATAACTTTAAAAACAATTAGCAACATCCTATAACTGTTTTTAAATGTGTTTAAAAGCATACCCCAAGATTAATGAGGCAGCCAGCCTCAAGTGAGCAAATCAATGCTGTTAAATTTTATTGTCCAGTGGCAGATTTTTTTGTGTGGGATTATTTACTAAATCTACTTACTAAATTTTAGTGATTAATAAAAAAAAATGCCTTGTTTCATTAGTATATTAAAAAACACTGTGACACCTCAAAGTTTTGTATGCAGCAAGTTACATTACCAGGGCAAATGAGTAATTTCAATAGAACTTTACTAACTTGAAAATTCTGCTGAAAAGCCATCCAGTTTTCATATTTTACTGGAAAATTTAAAGTTACAGTTTATATTCTGTTTCCTCAGAGGGTTCAGAAAGGCTCTCTGAGCAGAAGTGAAGTATAAACATAGTGAGAGTGCTAACGTCTCATTTATTACATGGGCAGCCAGTAGAAGCTTCACACACAGCATAACAGCTCAGTTTGGCAAGAGGCAGCTGCATATTCATGATCAATCTTGGATTAAGGCTGTGCCACTAGAATGAATAAGCAATTAAAAGCCAATTATGTTTCTTGGCAATAAAAACATAGAAAATATGCTTAGTCACTCTACAGGAGCCAAATCACAGCTAAGCAACACACAGGGCCACAGCCAGCCCAAATTCAGGATCTGTTTCTTCATCTGCTGTAGCTAAGAGTCCAAATAAGAGCTGATCATTCAAATGATGTATCAACAAATATATGTCAGCAATTTAATGTAGCATGCTAATTTCCATAGCATGTCATTTTATCGTGTCTCAACTTTTGTGCGTCATTAAATCTGTTTAACATTTAGACCACAAAAATCTGTGGCTTTTTTGTGGTCTAAATGTAAGCAAATAAGAAATTCTTCCCATGTAGCTGGTTTATTTGCTATAAATGAGCTATAAACTGTTTTTTCAGGACAATAAACTGTAAATGTATGGGAGTTGGGGGGTTCACACATATCTTGGTTTGATTGTTCAGTTTTCTTTATTTTTTATTGTGTTGAACTATGGATATTTGCAGATAGGAGAAAAAGAAGAGGGTTGTGAAGAATAATAAGATCAGAAAAAGGAAACCAAAAATTATCAAGCTTTCCCTTTCCTTTTTATTCTTTTTTTTTATCCTCCTCTCCTTCACTACTTCCTCTGTACTTTGAATCCTTTTTTTCTAGTCGTCCAAATCCCATTTGGGAATGAGTTCAAACTCTGGTCAATCAAATCAATCAGTGCAATTACCGCCCCCTACTGAGCTAAATGCCAATTAATTGCTGGGATCAGGCACAGATGACATCCAGAGTTATCTTTCCAAATTATAAAAGGTTTTATTTATCTCAATACAAAAACCCAGCCTGTCACATATGGGGCCTAACGCTCCTCAGCGGAACTAAACATTGACCTGCCCCGCCAAAGGCAAGTTCAAGGAACACACCTAAAACATTTGCATTCAATGACAAATAGGAAATTTCAGTACCAAGGATAAAGGCAGGAGACTGACACAAAACCAAGTTCTAAAGGAATGAACAAGTTACAATGAATAATAAATGAACTTATCATAAACAAAACAAATTGGGTAGGGTACCTGTGAACTATAATACACATGAACAGTAAATAAATAAACTAATAAATTTGATGTCTCTCACAAATGCTGACTTCAAATCAGACTGGCCTGGCTGGTGTAGAACAGAAATGATCAATTCTGTTCCAACAGAATTGAATTGAATTGAATTGCACCAGAGGGACTAATGCAAAGATGCCAAACACAGCTTTGAACGCAGGCCAAGCCCTGCAGAACAAAAGCACCTTAAGATGATCAAACTTGTCCTTCAAAAACTCAAAATGTGAGGAGACATTGATTGTTAATCAATAACTGTGCTAAACATCAACTTTTGTTCTACTTCTGTTGTTCCAGGAACTTTCTGCATTATCTCCCTCTGTACCTGTGTTGCTGGCATTAACTTTGAGCTTTCCCGTTACCCACGGTACCTGTACGGCCTTCCTGACGACATTGGCCATGGCTATGGATGGTCTATGTTTTGTGCATGGGGAGGTCTTGGCCTTACCCTCATCGCTGGTTTCTTCTGCACCCTGGCTCCCTCTGTTCAGCCAATACCCAGATCCACCTGTCCCAAAGCTCGGCAAGAGAACGGTACTGTCTGCTAAAGCTAGAAAAAGTGAACAGACCAGCTACATCAATTGATTAAAAAATAGACAAACTGTCAACTCATGTCATCTGCCTACTTATCATTGATCAGTTCTGGGTACAGAGTTTTTAAATTGTGTGTGTGCGTGTGTGTGCGTGTGTGTGCGTGCGTGTGCGTGTGTGCGTGTGTGTGTGTTTGAAATGGATATCTTGATAATCTGGTTTCTTGATCATACAATGAGAGGGTCAAGATCTTAGAAGAAATATGTAAAAAATAATTCTGTCTTTTGTTATTGTGGGACAGATGTGGAAATTGACCTTGGATAGGAAAATATTCCAAGGATTCAAGGAGAAAGTAACAGACTGATGTGTGGAGCTTGTCACCTGAAGTTTGGCTGTAACTGTAAAAATGGATAGTAACAATTTGACAAAGATGTTCTCTGTTCTTGCCTGGTGTAATGCAGTTGGTTTCTTTAGAATTCTCACAGGAACCGGATTGAACCAGTCCAGGGTTATCATCTGAGTAAACTTTTCTGTGCACCATGTAAAGTTACATGTAACAAATGAGCCGGATTAAGATACAAACTGTTGTTAATTGTTGACTGGAATATTCCAAAAAAAAGTAACAGGAAACAGGAATTTTCATATTGGATTGCTTTTATTCTGTATAGGCGCATTCCTTTGCCTACAATGACCTTACATGCCATTAAGCATTTTGACCATACAATTTTTGTTTAATTTTTTATTGATTCCCTCATTTTGTGAAAAAACAGAAGTTTTCTGTCAGAGCAAATGTCTTGTGTGCTTTTATTCATGAGTATGTATGAGTATGAGCATGTTAGCAAGAAAGTGATTTTACTGTCTATACAACAAATCTTTTTATTAAATAAAGTAGGTACATAGATTGAATATGTAAAAAATCTATTTTAACCTGAGTTACTGATGAATCAAGTTAAGAGGGAGCATATTCACATTAAGATTTTGCTGCCTTCAGAAGGAGTGAAAAAGCATGTAGGTTTTTTTAACTCATGTTTTGGTATTGATTTCCTGGATAACTCTCCACAATTTCCTCTCTCTATTAGGTTCCATGTCACAAGAAAGCACAAATTTATCCAGCTGACGTATTCTAGACCCAGGAGATCAATGTCATGTATCATTAAAATCTTAACTCACCTTAATCACCATCAATGACTTTCAGAGATTTGTCTGTGGTCAGTGGTATAAATATTAGGACTGATGAGTAAGGCCTTTTTTTCACTGGCATCTCTACAGTGTGGCTCGACTTAGCTCAACTTTACATGGTGGTTTTTCATTCAATAGTTCTAACAGTGAAACCATCATAGTTGGGTGGCACCAGAGTTTGAACTGTAGTATGGCATGAGCTTGTACAAACTGCTGCAGGTGTTGAAGCCGTGGATGGTGTTGGGATAGAAGCAGTGGAGCTTGGAGTCCTTAATTTGGATTCTCTCTTAATTTGTAGAGTTAAGGGACTCTCCTTTAATTAAGGGAAGTGGACATATACCTTTCATAGAAAGAGGTTCTGGAAACACAAAACATACATAAGGTGTAACTGAAATATATGTACGAGACAGTGAATAATTCAATCAGAACACACTGTTAGCATTAATAGCAAGTCAGTATTGCCTTGATGCAAGACACAACATCTTAAGTTTCAGAATATTCTTGTTCGTTCAAAGTAAGCTCACCACAGAGGGACAAGTTGCATAGAAGAGTCTTTAAGTCATAAAATCATCATCCATCATGGAATACAGTAATGATGTTCTCAAGTTCAATCAACTCTACCTATTACTAGTTGGTGCCTGTAAATGGCGTCTGTTCCATTGAACCACTCTGGCTGTTGTAGTTCTTGTTGGTCCAGTAATCGCTTTACAGGGTTCTAATCATCTTGCTGCTCACTGGTACCTCTAGGCAGCCATCAACAGAGTCACACTTGTCACTGCAAATCAACAAGGCAGTTAAAAGTGATTTACATAATAAAAACATGACAATAAATACACAAAAGAAAAGAAATGTTATATTACATTACAGTCAGTAACAGGCAATCTTCTGATGCTGCCTTCTTAGCCTGAGTTGGTACATTTGGAACTCCTGCAAAGTGGATCCTAAAAATGGGACAGGAATTACTTAACTGTTACTACTGGGAATACCTTTCTAATCGAATAAAGTTAAGTTGAGTCATACTGAGTAGGTGCCAGTGGAAAAGGGCAACATGGGTAATCTCATATGTGCATTCCATGTTCTCCAGAAAGCAAATGTTGATCAATGTTTTGGAATAGTCAATATTTGAAACATATTTATTGAGTGTTGGATTACTTAAAATTCTATTTGGGTATGCAATTTAAATACCTAAATTTCTATTGCACCTTTCAGATTTCTTTGGTCACAGTTACTTAAGTCACATTACTAAGCAAATTTTCATTTAAGGCTAAAACTACCTGGGTTAATGTGAAAACCTTTTAGCCTAAAGGCTCTGTTTAAATAATTACTTGAGTTTATATGAAAACAAACATAAAACAGGGGAAATCAGTCATGGGGTCAATGTAGGGAATATCAACAACTCTTTTCAGAAATGCAGTTCTCAGAAAGTCATGAAAATAATACAGATGCTTGATTTTTATTTTTCCTTTAGCTTTTATTTTCCTATTACAAAGTAAAAAATGTAAATCATGAATGAATTTCATATCTGACTGGAATTAAGGGGAAGCGTGGGCATCACAATGTAAGGAGCCATTCATTGTTGTGCTCAAGTCCTACAATAGACTTAAAAAAACACATCCCTTTTGATTTGGTTTGAGATATTCTATTCTGTTCAACCTCATGCCTAAAGTATTTACATTCTAGAGGTGAAACCTGACTTTTAGTTTACTTATGTAAACAGTAAGCAGAGCAACGCACTTCACAGATTAAATTGTACATGAAAAGTCCCATGTTCAGATATTTATTATATTTATAAGAATCTGCCATAACCATTTTTTCTATCATAGATGCCATCTATAAGATCTCTTACTCAACATATTGTCATCAGAACTAATCTAAAAACAATCAGCTCTCTAAAAAACGGACTCAAAAAAACTGCATTTACTGTTTGCATCCTGATCACTTGAACATTTGTGTGTCTTAACTTGTTGGATTGTTGTATCAATGTCTGTGTTCCCCAATCTTAGAAAGTATTTTTATTTTTATTTTCATTTTTAAGGATTCATTGAATAAAAGACCCAAGATTTAAAAACTCGAATGACTCATTACTAAAATCTAGAAGGATGGTTTAATGATGAGATGGCTTAAGAGCCATCTATTGAAAGACAAAATAAAAGTAGAAATTGTCCTATTGTGCATCAGTTCAGTAATGTTCTAGATTAAAATAAAGTAGAATTGTATTCAGTTCACAGTACCAGTTGTCTTTGTGGGTTTACTGGGAAGAGATCTCACAGCAAGATGTTTCAGGAAGGACATGAAATGTCATAATGTTGGTTGTTGAAGATGGACCCAAATGCAGAAAAACAAAGGCAGTAGTTAATTTAATGATGAATGGTTGAAATAATGATGGGCTCTTGCAAAAATACAAAATCCAAGGTTGCAACAAAAATAAATCCAAAAGAACATCAAACCTGGAGACCCAAGGAGAAAACAGGGAAGCACAGACAACTCCAGTAAATGATCATAAGGGTCTGATGAGGAATGGAGTGAATGAGAGGCTAAAATACTGGGAGCTGGCGAGCTAGATAAAAGCAGGGTTGATTAGCTTAATTGATTGCAGGTAAGAGTGATAAGCAGGAGCCAAGCTGAGGGCAGGGAGAAAATGGCACAGAGAAACTACAAGGATCTACAGGGGAATACAAAAGAGTGTTCCCCTGTAGAAGTAACAAGCGAGCTAGGAATAAATGTAATACTAAGAAACAATAAGATAAGGACAGTAAAATAACCAGAAAGAGAAAAGAACATGAGAAGTAAACAGAGGAAACCCAAAATTGAAATAAGGCTGATCTAAAGATAAGAACTAAGAAACACAAACAAAGAACAAAGAAACACCTAACTAGAATCACTAAAGAAAGATGGTCAAAAAGACTAACTGAACCTAAAACAACAAAATAAGAAGACTAGAAAACTACGGCGGGACTAGAAGGATTTAATAACTTAACCAAAGAAAGGTATACCTAGACTCAGACATGTAAGAATAACTGAACCCAGGGTGATGAAATAACTAAGAAATAAATATTACTAGAAGCACTACAGTGAGGCTGAAATAAGCAATAACTACAAGGATAAAATAATAATCTAACTATAATCACTAAAGAAAGCTCGACATGGACTCAGACATCCAAGAATAACATAACCTAAGAAAACTAAAGAATAAACCCAACTAGAAACACTATGAAGGATTTAAAATAAGGAAAGCAATAATAGTATAAATCACACTAAATACCTCAAATAATAAAATCAAAAGGACCAGGAAGGGCTAACCTAAAGAAAACTAAGACATAATAATAAATGAGGTCAAAACCAAGTCCAAAAACCCAGAGTCCTGACATGAACCACTTTCAGTCTCATCCATAAGAAATAAAAACATAACAAATTACAGCACACATTTGTTTGATTATTCCCTCCCCAATTCTGATATCTACAACACATATTGGAAACCTTACAGATCCTTACATCCTTTGAGCAGAAATGTCATAAACAATGGTGTCAACTCGTTAGGAAAGCGTTGCTCTAATCTGACCTCTTGTATCGAGTAATCTAGCATGTTACTATTTACAATCCAATAATTAAATTCAAGTTATTCCGAGTCACTATGTGTTTTCAATATTTTCAATTTATTTAATAAAATAAAACTTTGCTTTCCTCTTTATACTTGGAGAGTTATGCATCATGTGTAACACCAGCGATAAAAATATGAACAATAGAGGGAAAAGAGAGATGCACTTTTTCTAGCTGTTACAACTGGCACAAGGTCAGAACAAAAACAAAAGACCCTGCAGGGGTTATAGTACAGAAAAATGAATATTTATTCACAAAAACAATCATGGATTGTGGATGTCAGTATCAGTGGTGTAATGTAAATGCTTGGATGTGTTGTATGAGTGCTTGTGGAAGTGTAAGGTGCGAGACAAACTCAAATGTGCAAAAGGAAGAGAGCTGAGGACGACAACAACCGTCAAGAGCAGGCAGAGTGGGCGCCAAAGGTGACACAGAAGGTGGAGCCAGCCAGGCTTAAATACTCTGTGCTCCAAATCAACTGGACCAGTAACACCTGCAAAGGGGAGGAGCACAAAGACAGACAAAAGCATCTGCAACCCAGCCCACAAGGCCCAGGACCTTAACACTAGCTGATGGATTTTTCATTGAGAAATCAACTTACTTATTGAAAGTAAATATTCAGTCCCTGAAAACAAATTAACTAGATTATATGTCATATACATGCATGTGTTTTATGATGTCAAGGTTGCAAACTGCCCCAAAAACATCTTTTGCATTTGCTCTTCAACAAAATTGAATCAAGCATTGTGACTTTCATTCCAGGATAGAACACTCACTTTATCATTTGCCACACAACAAGCAAGATAAATACTCCGGTAGCACACACAAGCTGGCTTCCAGACTCTGATATATCTCATTGCTCAAAATACATTTGATAATTGGACAGAAATGCAGTTACATAAGTTGACTGGCAATTGACCTGGTTCTGCCTCTTTCTAAAGTAAAAAAAGAGTAAAAGAGAACTCAGCAGTTTCACACTCAATACAGCAGTTTGACCAACAAACATAAGGTCTGAAAAACAGTTTTGCTCTTCTTGAACAAAACTGCAACAGTTAGTGCAACAAAAATAAATAAAAGGTTCTCTAGAGGCGAACAAAGATCATACATGGGCAGTTTGGTGGCAATCGGATGATCTGTATGTGATTTAGAGATGACCGCATGCTTACTGAAATTCACCATTCGGCCATTCCCATATGGTTCAGCCGACAGCCAGTATTGACAGAGTTCATCATGTCATTTTGTGTCAGTTGGCACAGGATTAAATCCATATAAATAATAGTAAAAGTAAAACATACAGCAGAAAAAAGAGATAACTTCCTATCGAAAGTAGTGGGGCTAAGGTGATGTCATCAATTGAACATGACAATGTGATCAGGACTGGTTTGTAGAGAGACATAGGAAGTCTGATGCAGCTGGGACCTTGCATGTAGAAATTATTAAATCTTGATGTTTAATGGCGAATAGTCAAAATTTGACACTTGACCACACCCACATGTTTTGATATACGAGGAATCTTTTGATAACTTTTGACCTTCAATGCCTCAGACTCTGAAAGTGGAGTCTGTATCTGAAATTTGATCACATATGACGTCTATAACAGAGAAAATCACGGCTTTCATCCAAAATTGCTGACTTCCTGTTGGGTTTGGACCATGGCTCCAAGAGACTTTTTTGTAGACTGACAAGATACACATGTGTACTGAGTTTCATAATTCTCGGTTAAAGCATGGCTTGGGGCTGATCATTTAAAATATTCTATGGTGCGCTATAGAGAAATTAGGCCACGCCCACCAAAGATTGTTATAGATTCCTGTCAGTGGGTGGATAAAGATTCATCCCAGTGAGTTTGGTGAAGCTAGGCTTGAAACTGTTGAATTTAGAGCCAAACATATGGCAACGGCATAACAGGTCATTTCCCCACGTCGCCACACCCACCAGTCAGGGTTGAAATCCACATCACACCAGCATATCTTCTGTCTCTGGACTCAATTTCTCAGTTTCACGTTGATCAGGTCAAAGGGGTCAGATAGAAACCATTCAGAGTAAAACGTGACCCTTCCTGTTCTCAGGGGACGTGGCTTAACTGATGTCATCATTTGACCATTGGGTATTGTAGGACACCCGATGATGATCAATCACTGAAATATTATAATATCAATAATATTATTATACTATTATTAATGTTATAATTATGCTATCATTATATTAATAGTACAATATTTTATACTATTTAATATAATCTCTGAGATTTTGTGTAGGAGATACAACAGTTTTATGTTTCATGGCCAGTAGATGAACTTTGACCACAGGTAACACCCCTTCAATTCACGAAAGCGCACTGTTCTGATAACTTTTAATCAGCCATGCCTTATGAACAGACTGACCAACTTTGAAGCCGATCAATCAAAATCCCTAGAAGGACTTTGATCAAATGTGAAGGCTGTAAACGGCCAAAATGGGGTCAAAATCGGAACTTCAATCCAAAATGGCCGACTTGTGATCTGTTTGACTTGTGAGGAGCTCTAAAATTGTAATCAAGTATCTTCATGCTTTGAGTGAATTTTATATTTTGAAGAATGTAATCACACTTTTTGAATATCAAATATAAGGTTTTATATTGCTACACTTTATTAAACCCTTTAGAAACTTGTATTCTCATTATAAACGGCCAAACCAAACCAAACATTTCAAACATTATAGTTTGAAATGTTCCATCAAAGGCTAAGATGAATAACGTTGTTTGTATGCAACAGTTAGTTAAGGAGCGCTAATTATGCTAGAACAGGATGTAGCTATATGGATTGTTCTAACAAGCAGAAGTTTCTGGTAGAAATGTGTAACATCTTGTACTAACAAGAAAAGATAACTCCTGAAATGATTAGTAGCCAAGAGTGGAGTGTTTCTTGCAGGAAAGGATTTGACAGGTATAGTTTGTGTGTATGGGAATAGTTGGAGGGGTTCGCAATGTCTCTGGGTGCGAGGATGAGAGATAAAACTGTGAAGTCCTCACTCTCACACTCAGACATGACCTCCTCTTGCAGGGACTTATTGCTGTTTGACTTGGCCAAACGCATTAATTAAATAAATGTCTTGAGTGATTTTACCTTCCGGTTTGTGGCTCATTTTTGTGTGTTGCCTAAAATATCTAAGATCTGGGTAGAGATGTGTTTTGAAGCGTTGGTTGTTTCTGTCTTTCAACATTTGCAGTATGTTGAAAGACAACATTCAACATAGAGCTCCCCAAGGCGGACTTGTAGAGCGTGTTCAGGAACAAGTGTACTAAATTTCATGTCTCCACGATGAAGTAAGGTCATAGCAAAGGGTATTTTGAAAGTTGCTTGGTGGTGCTGTTGAGCCGTTTCTTGCACGACGGAGCAACAACCTTAAAATAAGTAAATTTCACACAGGCTGTATAGGAATGACAAGTTTGGTGAAAAGCCAATTCATTTGGGAAAAGAAAAATAAGAAACAGTACATTACAATAGGCCTTCGCAGCGCTTTGCTGCTCGGGCCTAATGATACTTTTATACCTCAGCTCCTCACTGATAACTTAGTCCCACTTCGGGCCTGTTGAGGAGGCCTGTTTGTGCCTCTCAACCCTAATATTTAGCTAAATATAATAATTTAGCAAAGTAAATGAGTCTGGCTGCCCTCAGTCTAATAATGACGGAGAGGATTCTCAGTTTCTCTGTCTCCATGTTGTTAAGACACCAGATCGACGATGAGGAGGAGGGGCCAGACCAACATACGCTTGTTTGTGAATACAAACTTAGGTCTGATGTTGAATTTTAAAAAAAAGCAGTTTCTAAGTATTTTTATTAATAATTTTTATTTATTTATTTTTTTGCCAGTATTGTATATGCAATACTGGCAAAAAAAGTAAAAAATAAATAAAAAATCTCTCCTTGCCCCTAAACACAGAACTGGTTCCGCTGAAGAGAAAACTTCTGGCTTTAATTTTATCAGGTTGCCCCAGCGCTGGACTAAATGCCCAGTTCGCTACAGGCAACTTGAGTCAGACCTATGGAAGTAAATATGTGCCATCAGGATTTGAATAAAAAATGCCTCTGAAATTTGAATGTTGTATATTAGTGTTTACTTTTTCTATTTACTTCCATACAGACCCACCGACAGATATAAATAATGTCTGTCTTTATATCAGTTATCCTGATATAAAATGATATAAAGACAGACATTCTTATGTAATATATCCTGATATAAAGAAACCTTCGCACCCTGCTGACGGGATCTGGGCTGGAGGTCAGCGGCTGTGAATAGAAGTTACTGCAGAACCTCAATCTGCGAAAGAAAAGATTCGACCGACTGCATTTGTGTTGGGGACGGGTTTCGGCTCTATGTGGGGATGTTCTGTTTGGCTGCTGCTTCCCTAGTCATCCACTAGATGGTGCCAAGAGGCTGCACTTACTGGAGGCGTGCCTGCTGTCTGGTTTCACCGACTCTGTGATCAATCACCTCGTCATCTAAGACTATAAAAGGAATCCTGTAAGACAAAAACTATGTTTTGTCTTTCACACACTACTAAAGACTCATACACAAACACATAAAATATCAAAATTGCAGATATATGCTATTAAATATCACACATACAAATTTTCTCTCTCACACACACACAAAATGATAAAATTGTGCATACACATTAATAAAATATCACACATGCATAGAATTGTCTTTCACACACACACACACACACATATGCACACGCACACACACAAAAAAATACTAAAGTTGAACATATTCATTATTAAAATATATTTTAAAAAATTCTCACGCAGACATAAAAAACTAAGATTGCACATATAAACTAATAAAATACTGCACATGTGTGTATTTTTTTACTCTCTCGCACACACACACACATCTAAAATTGCAGATATACACTACTAAAATATCACACACATACAGACAAAGCATACAAACATACTATTCTGAATGATAGGTCGAAAATGTATTTGTGTGTGAACTAACACTAGGCTAAATGAATGAATGGATGAATGAATGAATGAATGAATGAATGAATGAATGAATGAATGAATGAATGAATGAATGAATG
>VMRN01000902.1:0-14506 GCA_010277015.1 Poeciliopsis turrubarensis | reverse complement strand
CCCCACAGGCCACAAAGGTAACCACAGCGCCCCCACAGGCCACAAATGTAACCACAGCGCCCCCACAGGCCACAAATATAACTACAGCGTCCCCACAAGCCACAAAGGTAGCCACAGCGCCCCCCACAGGCGCCAAATGTAACCACAGCGCCCCCACAGGCGCCAAATGTAACCACAGCGCCCCCACAGGCCACAAAGGTAGCCACAGCGCCCCCACAGGCCTCTCCACCTTCAAATGTAACTAAATCGATGTCATATGTTTGTGCAGCAATAATTTTTGTTTGTGCTGCTTTTGATTTGCAGATATTAATTAAAGGTCAAAAGGTCACCCAGCCTCTCCAGCAGTTGGTGTTAAATTTTGTCCAGCAATAATTTTAGTTTGTGCCGCTGTCGTTTGGCAGACCTGTGGACGGCTCCGGAGCACCTGAGGAGCCAGGGAACGTCACAGAAAGGAGACGTTTACAGCTTCGCCATCATCTCCCAGGAGATCGTTCTGAGGCGCAGCACCTTCTACTCCAAGTCCTGCTCCGACCGCTCAGGTGTGAAAGTTTCCTGGCCTTTCCTCGAGAATCTGAGCTGATGTTGTCCCTGTTTGAGCTGAACCGAAGCGTTTCTTACAGAGAAGCTGTCCAGGGTGATGACGTCCTACTTCAGACCGGACCTCGACGTGGAGATGGCTTCAGAGAAAGAACGAGAGGTCAGCTCCGTTCGTAAAGATACAGTCTGAAATTAAAATCTACTCATTTAGCCCAAATAAGAGAAAAACTTTAAAATGGGGTTTAACTTTTAAAGTCATATTTTACTGTTATTCAGCAAATGTCAACAAATTAAGTTGGTGAGCTAAATACCAACAATTAAATATTTAGCACTAGACTAAATATTGAAGTAAATTTAAAGTGATTATTTAGTTAGCAAACTACAGATTAACGTCACAGTAAATATTTAATGACTGACCAAATATCTATCTTGACTGATAGATATTCAGTTCACAACCTGAATATTGAGCTAATCTGCTAATTCATTAGCTGCTCTTGAATCGCTTCATCATTTATTTTCCTCCTTTCTCCTCCAGCATTTTAAGGCAACACAGACGTTCACCAGCAACTCTGTCGGCATTAAAGGAACATCCAGCTTTTATTTTGGTAGTCCATTTCCGCTTGTTGCCAAGTCAATATGTACATTAACTAAATAGCTCAGAGTTTCGTTTGGAGATAAATATTTAGCCTGCTAATAAGTTTTTAAACTGACATTTATAAATTAATAAATAACATGGTAAAATATGACTGAAAGATAAATCCCCATTTTTATTTCTGTTCATTTTTGACAAATTATTTTAAATTTTTTTTCTCTCTGATTGATTTTTATTCCTCCGTCCTTCAGGTTTACATGATGATAAAAAGCTGCTGGGATGAAGATCCGGAGAAAAGACCCGACTTTAAGAAAGTGGAGAACTGCCTGGGGAAGAACATCAGGTAACCACGGTTACCAGTGCACTTCCTGTTGGGCAGATGGCTCTTACTGTTCATCAAAACTCGTTTCCTCCGTCAGTAAAATCCACAACCAGGACAACGAGAGCTACATGGATAACATGATCCGGCGGCTGCAGAACTACTCCAGGAACCTGGAGCACCTGGTGGAGGAGAGGACGTCCCTGTACAAAGCCGAGCGGGACCGGGCCGACTTCCTCAACTTCATGCTGCTTCCTGGGTCGGTCGCTCCTGTACGGAGCTACAGTGGGGCCGTAAAGTTTGACCCCTTGTTCTTTTCAACTGAAAAATAATTCTGAAAAGAAAAAGAATCAAGAAGAAAATGACATCAAAAAGTAATTTCGAAACAGAAAAACAGATTTGAAACTGAATTTAAAAAGGTGTATGTAAAACAAAAATAATTGAGAAAATAAAATAAAAACTGAAAAATAATTTTTAAACTGAAAAAATTTAACATTTTTCAGCTGAAAAACAAATTTTAAATATTTGAAACTCAAGAAAAAAGTTACAATTGAATAATAAGAGTCAAACCAACCTGATTTAATGTTAAAACGGCTTGCCATACTGCATGCCTTCAGCCTATAGAAGCAGAAGTAGCGTTGCTAACTGCTGCTAGCCTGCTGCTAACTGCTGCTGACCTGCTGCTGACCTGCTGCTAACTGCTGCTGACCTGCTGCTGACCTGCTGTTGTTGCTCCCCTGCAGGCCGGTGGTGAAGAGCCTGAAGGAGAGCGGCGTGGTGGAGCCGGAGCTGTACGATGAGGTCACCATCTACTTCAGTGACATCGTGGGCTTCACCACGCTGTGCCAGTACAGCACGCCCATGGAGGTGGTGGACATGCTCAACGACATCTACAAGGGCTTTGACAGCATCCTGGACCATCACGACGTCTACAAGGTACCAGGGGACCAAAACGCTAAACAACCAATAGGAAAATTCCCCTGCAGTACCACCGTTTAACCCAAATTCTGCAATCTGAACCCAAAGGTTCAGATTGCAGAATTGATCTACATTAAATTTGCACAGAAACATAAAGATAGAACCATTAAGGACCAAAGTAGAAACTTTATCTGATAAATGTTTCAGTTCCTCTTTATTTTCTGTTCAGGTGGAGACGATCGGCGACGCCTACATGGTCGCCTCCGGCCTGCCGCGCAGGAATGGGAACCGACATGCGGTGGACATCTGCCGCATGGCGCTGGACATCCTGTCCTTCATGGGCACCTTCCAGCTGCGCCATCTGCCCGGCATCCCGGTGTGGATACGCATCGGCGTTCACTCAGGTAGCCGCCGCCGCCGCGCTCCTCAATGGCCGCCAACTTTTACACCAAACTCACCTGAAACATACTGCCAAACGGTTGATCCACCCAGTCAGCCTGTTTCATTCAGCCATGCTGGAGTAGGAACGCATCGAAGGCCGGAGACCCTACGGAGCTACACTGGTGCCATAAAGTTTGTTCAAAAACTATTTAAAACTGGACAATTATTCTGGAAAAAAAAATAAACTGAGAAACAGATTTTAAGTCGAAAAAGAATGAATAGACCAAAGAAATGAAACTAAAAACAATTTGAAATTTGAAAACTGACATTTTTTTAAAATGGAAACATAATTTTTAAAGTTAAAAAAACCAAATAGGATGTAAAAATAGGTTTGAAATTTTTTTTCAGTTAATTTTTTATTTAAACAACTTTGTCATCCTGTCGTTGAACCCAGGTGTGTGTGTGTGTGTGTGTGTGTGTGTGTGTGTGTGTGTGTGTGTGTGCGCAGGTCCGTGTGCTGCAGGCGTTGTGGGGATGAAAATGCCCAGGTATTGTCTGTTTGGCGACACGGTCAACACGGCGTCGCGGATGGAGTCTTCTGGACAACGTGAGCAGTGAACACTCACAGGAAGTTCAGACTGACACTTCCTGTCGGTTAGCTTCATTCACCCGATACGTGTGCTGTCGCCCCGCAGCGCTGCGGATCCATGTCAGCGAACCCACCATCCACATCCTGCAGCGCACTGACTGCAAGTTCCAGTACGACATCCGAGGAGAAACGTACCTGAAGGTCAACATGGCCGCCGGCAAAACATGCAGAAAAACTGGGAGGTTTTTCTCTTCCTGGTGTTTTTCCTAAAGTGTTTCTGTTCTGTTGGGTTTTTCCAGGGTAAAGGAATGGAAACGACTTACTGGCTGACGGGAGAAACCGGGGAGGATTACGACCTTCCGACTCCGCCAACAACGTGAGCAAACCTACTCGCATGCTAGCTGTTAGCCTCTTCCTGTTTCACACAGAAAAATCGGTATCACTGATCAAACTAATTAGAGGATGCTAATCGCTATTGAACAATGCTAAAGAAAGATTCACAATCATTTTGGCTCTAAATCACCTCTGCAAATATCAATAATTTTTGATCACTCATATCAGAACAGACAGAAATAAAAAAACGTTTTAGAAGAGTTGGTACTGTGGGTCAAAGGTCAAACTCATCGCTGCGTGCCTTGGCAGAGAGAACGTCCAGCGTCTGCAGCAGGATCTCGCCAACATGATCCTGACGTGTCTGGAGCGCCGAAGACGAGGGTCGGTGCGGAGGAGGAAGGTGCGTACCGGTGAGGAGGAGGAAGAGGAGGATGACGAAGAGTCAGAGGTGGAGTCTGAAGGCGGCCATCTTGAGTATCTGCAGCTGGCCACCGTGGAAAACACGCTCAGCACCTTCCTGTAGTCGAACCGCGTCTACTCCCGCGCAGACAGAGGAACAAAGATGGCGGATGAACTTTGTAAAATCTTTTAACCCTTAGTTTGATATTTCTCCTCAGACGTCGTTTTACGATAAAATGTTGAATATTTTCCTCCTGTTGAGGCCAAACTCCAGCCGCTTTGCACATCAATCTCTCCTGTACATGATCAGATCATAACAGCCTTCGATACGAGGAAATGATTTCAAAACAAAAGCATCTGAATCCAAAGAAATGTTTTATTTTTGTATACAACAGTGACCGTCAACAGTAAATAATAATAAAAATAGAAGTAACTTCCTGTTGGATGATGAAGAGTTGTTCAGGTGAAGTTAAAACCGCCTGTACAGATTCATCGGTACATTTCATGTGTCATATTGGTTTAAAAATATTTCACTGCTCTGATGAAACAAAGTCCAAACGTTTCAGCCGTTTCAGCCTCATGTTCTGGATTTTCACCAGAATATTCCAAGTGCAACACTAGGTGGCGCTGTTTGCATCAGAAGCTGCATGAAAATGGTGAAACACAGCAACAGGAATGATGCCGACCATGAAGGGCATCCACAGCAGCAGGAGCATCGCAGCAAACCTTTCACAGCTTCATTCAAAAATACAAACTTATTTGGATTTGTTACAAAAAGCTTATTGATTCTGGTTCAAATCAGAATATTTTTTAATAAAAGTGGTTTGGATTTCTGCCAAAACATTTTTCTTTCACTCAACTTTCCATGATTTTGAACAGCCTGCTGGACGAACAGAACATTCCTGTGTTATATTTTTAGCTGGTTTGTTGCTCCGTAATTTCCGGACTATTGGAACACGCCCAAGTTTGAAAAGGAAATAAAAATAAAAAATCTCAAATAGTCCACTCTTGAATATTAGCATTGTGCTTAACTTGAGGTTTTTCTTTGAGTTTTTAAGATTTTTTTTATATTTTTTCACTTTTTGTTCTTTATTACTAATAAAATTGTGGAATACAAGATCTAAAAATAGTCCTTGTATGTAAACTTCCTGTAGTAAAGCCGCACATACATCCTAAACAAAAACTTAATTTAGTTTATTTAGCAACTGGTGATTTTCTGTGCATTAAATGTGACTGAAAATATTTTAACAATTTGATTTAAACATTTAAATCATAATGTTTGCCATAAAATATCAGAAATTAAGTTTTTAAAACATCTTAGCTGCTTCGGCATGTGAAAAAAAATATTGTAGTCTGGAAATTACGGTAATATTCCAAATAAATGAATTAACACTTGAACCATGTAACTGCTACAAATCCATGTTAGTTTGACTTTCTGAATGTTACGGCTTCAGTAGATTATTGGTTTATTGAGATGCACCGGCTTAAACCAGAAGGAAGAACATTCATGTAAACTAATCAGAAAACCTGATGGTCGTTGTTTCAAATAGAAAATAATCACAACTTATAAAAACCTCAACCACACAAAATAAAAACCAAACATTCAAAATAAACCAAACAAAAGTGTCCTGTCCACATTTCATCAGAATAATGTAGAGAAGCAACAAACCCTGCCTGTCAGACATGTCGGGTCGGGCTTCCTGCTTTAACTCAAGGCACTGGATGATCCGAGTTAAAAAGGCCGGGAGAAACAAAGATGGCCGCCGCTCTGTTGAAAAACGACCACGGACGCACCGACTGGAAAACGTGGGCCGATATCTGATATAAATATTGCTGATATTTGCCAAGAAATAATCCTCTGCTGCATCACATGACCCGATAAATATCGGCCCAGTTTCACTCATCGGACCGATACGATAAAAAATGAGCAACAGACGATTTTTATCTCCTCTTAAAGTTGAACTATTCTAACATTTATTGGTTTACTGCAGCTCTGAATTGATCTACCAGCACAAAGACTGTTTTTAATCTGGACTGTCGCCAACGAGACATTTTCATGTAATCTGTCTCGTAGCGTCCGCCATCTTGATTCCAACAGGACAGAACTTCCTGTGGATTAAAAACGATTTTAAAAGCGTCTTTTTAATCATTGGTTGTATTTACAAAGTGAGCTTTTTGTTGTAGTTTAGCCATAAACACACAACAGCATATTATGACCACTGTAAACAGAAAACAGACAAGTTAACTTTGCAAAAAGAATATCAGAAATTTTCAATAAAAAAACAAGGTAATTTCCTTAAAAATGCTAAAAATTTCAAACCTCAGAATTTTTGGAGACAAAAACCAGGAATTTCTGAGATTAAAATACTCAATTTGCTAGAAAAATCTGAAATTTTGAAGTTATTTCTGAGATTAATCAAGCTTTTTTTTAAGCCGAAATTTATTCCTTTTTTTTTTTTTAACCAACAATGGCTCCAATATGCTGCGTATCCACCTGTCCAGACACACCTGCACACAGTTCCTGTATGAACTGAGGAAGACCAGCTGATCGCTGCTCCTCATTTGGCCTCATGTCGTTATGATTTGGACTTTAATGCAACTTCAACTAATAAAAACTGTTCAAATATTTTCTTATTCATCTAATGAGAAGCTAAACATGGAGGCAGAACGGAAGCCTGTGTTTCCGTTTCCATAACAAATGTGGGTTTTGATCCGTTTATGTTGAAAAACACAATTTTACAATTGCTGTATATTATCATCTATCAGCCAATCAGAGGAGACTCTGCCTACTTCTGCCGTTTCCATTCACCATATAATCGTGCAATTTAATATTTGAAAATAAATTTGCTTAATGGAAAGACTCCAATTAAAAAAAATTTTGGCTGCATTTAAATTGGTTCATTTTACAAAACTGTCAGGAAACACTTTTTCACATCACACGAGTCACATGATCAACAACCTGATGTTACTACTGCTGGAAACGACAAGGAAAACAGGATGATGGTATGGCATCGTTGTAATGACTTTACTCGCTTCCATTATAAATGTGCGCAAAATTTTGTTGATGTTCTACTAATACAAAAGAAAAAACTATTTTGTAATTGCGCTGTTTCTATTAAATAAGAAATTTAACTTAGATCACACATGAATAGTTTTGTTCATGTCATAATTTGTTAAAATCCTTCTGCACCATCCTAGAAATACTTCCTGTTTGTGGTTTCCAGCAGTAGTTGTTGCTGTTGTTGATCATGCGAACAAATGTTTCCAGTACAGTTTAATGAAATACATAAATTTTGATCGTTTAAAAACCTAATCATTGAGCAAACACTTTTAATTAAAAAACGCAATTTTTTCTTCAAAATATTCAAGGGTCCATAAAGCAAATTTTTCAAAATTTCACTTTGTGTCAGTTTATGGTTAATACAAACACAGTTGGTACTTCACTAGTGTCATAAAATCAATCACTGTGTTTCCATTAATAATACAATTAAAATCTGCAGCGCCATCATCCTCCAACCACTTCCTGTCGTCTTCTTTGTCGTTTCCGGCAGTAGTAACATCTGGTTGCTGAGAAGTGTTTCCATTACACTTATGAAAAACAACCTTGTCCTAACGCTAAAAGTTTTTTAAATGTGTGTATTTTTGTTGCCAATGGAAACGCAGCCTGATGAGACGCGTCTCCTTCTCAGATTGTTTTTTCATTCCAGCTGAAACGAAGCGATCGTCCTGAACGGGTTTGTTTACTTTTCTATCTGCCGTCTGAATAAAAACAGGAAGTGCTGCCTCATCACCGGGGGCAACGAGGATGGAGAACTGACAGACGCCACAGTGGGACGTGTCAGGGTCCAGACGCCGCCTGTCAGCAGCTGCACAGCGGGTCAGAACCGCGGGTCAGAGCTGACCTCTGACCTCCGGCCGGTTGCGGATCTTTGGTTGTGACTTACTAAGCTCTGTTGTTTCTGAGTGAAATGACCGGGTGACGATTCGTTGCTACAGCAGAGCAGGATTGTTCTGCGTCTTGATGACATGAGATCCGGTTCTGACGGCGGTCCACTGATGACAGTCGGAGGGGGCGGGGCTTAGGAAGCGGTTTGGGGTGGGGCCAGGGGGGCTCCTACATGCGGGACCCGTGGATCTGGAAAAGCTGCAAAACAAGACGAACAGCAGGTTCTGTTACAGTCAGGTGGTTGCCACGGCGACGGGACAGAATGGCTCGGTTAGGTCTGAGCTGCAATGGCTGAACTGATGATGATGATGATGGTGTGAAGATTTGTGTTGCTGCAGAGAAACGTCAGGAAAGCTTCATGTCACCAGAAAGAACCAATCAATCAACCAATCAATCAGTTTAATCTGAGGGAGCAAACAGCCAGCAGGGCTGGCAGAATCAGATATCATCAAAACACTAATCAATCATTTATCAATAATTAGTTTTGTTTTAAATATCATAGGATAGTCTATGTATTGAATATTCTATCAATCATCTACTGATATTGATCACGTGTCTATAGCAATATATATTTTTATTGATAAAATGCGACGTGACATCAGAAACCGATTCATCTGATCAGATCGGATTATTTCCGGGTTGAAAGGTCGGAATTGGACCGTCCTCCATCTTGTTTCATGTGGAGAAACAGGAAGTTGCTCTCAGTGTCTTCAGAGGTTTTAGTGTTGTTTCCTGCAGTGGTTGTTGGTGCAGCGCCCCCACAGGCCAGGAGGGGAACAGCTGCTGGACGTGGAGCAGATGTTCTGGTTCCAGTAGAACCGGGTCGACCGGACCGTCAGAAGGACACACACGACTCATGAAGAATCATTTTGTAAATCGATTGGAATCCTTTCTAATTTCTGACCCATTGATTTGTTTATGACTTGCTTTGTGTATTTGGCTGGAAACATTGAAACGAGGTCTGATGTGCAACAATACTCTGCTATGTGGTGAGGGAAATGAGTTCCAGTTAACAACGAATTGAAACAATGAGCCATTAGCTGATTGTTCTGGTTTGTTATTTCAGAATCTGATCTGGTGTCAAGAGGCTCCTGCGTCTCTGCAGACGCACAAACATTAATCGAGCAGATCTGGGCGCCAACACGTCCTGCTCCGTTTCTCACCCATTCCCGCCTCCCTTCGGAACAAACATGACTCGCTCATTCTCTCAGCCACTCATTCGCCGTGGTGTCTCTCCCTCCCTCCTCTTCCTCCTCTTCCTCCTTGGCTGCTTCCTCCTCCTGCGTCTCCAGCGGCTTGATTCAGGCAAGAGGGAAGGAAGAGGAAAAAAAGGAGGGGAAAAAAGCGAGACAAAAATAATAAAATGTAAATGTTGATGAGCGTCAGAAAGGGTCGAGTGGGATGCTGGGAGATAAATACAGAAAGATTCGCATCAATATATTGAAGTTGGAGGGAAACGGAGCTGATGATGGATGGGAGGAGAAGCAGAGCAGTGAGGATGAGTCTGAGTGACATTTTGAGGCGAGTGACATTTGCAGCATTTGACGCATGGCGCAGGATCAAAGCGCACTCCAAGCTGGAGGAGAACAACTCCTTCTCTCTCATCCATCTTTACAACCACAGATGCAGAGAATCAATCCGCCGAGTATTTATCACCGAGTTATTGGAATAAAATTGGCTCCAACTCATCAGATCTCGTTGGTGCTGTAGTTTGGCCGCCATCCAGCAGAGGGCGCCGCTGGTCATCCTGAACAGGAGCCAGTTCATACAAAATGGCGGAGGGACCCAAAGCGAAAAGTAGAAACGGCCTAAACAAAGTCCAGTGAGGGATGGAAATGTGACGATCTCCGTAAATTATCAGTGTAATAATATTAGAAAACAAAATGTTTATTTAATTCGACCTGGTATTTGGGCCAAACTAAGAAAATAAAGAGAATAAAGTCCTAATATTAAGAGAAATAACGTTAATATTGTGAATATATTCTTTATTATTTTATTCTTAGCTTGGCGTTAAATATTAAGACGTGCTTCCTGATTTGTTATAAAAATGTTGATGTTCAGGGTTACGTTGAACTGGCCGCTTATTAATTAATGATTAATCGATCGCATTAATCGATCATTTGCGTCTCTGGTTGGAACTCAAGCAGCCGTGAAGCGACTCCAGTCGCCGGGTTCTGGTCGGTCACCTTGGTTTTGTGGCTCTGCTCGGTTCCCAGGCCCGATCCGGCCGTGTGCAGCTCCTTGGACACAACGCAGAGGAACTCGGCCTGGTCCTCCGTCCCGTAGCTGTAGGACGACCCGATGTTCACCATCTGCAGGAGGAGCGAGGGGAGGACAGACAGAGAGACGGACAGACGGATGGACAGACAGAGAGACGGATGGACAGACAGCGTGGTGGTCAGGCGGGGTTGGAGTCAGGAACTGGGCTGACTGGACTAAAACTTTAAAAGCAGAAAAGTGTTGGAGCTCATGCAGGGTGGGGTTTAGGGAGGAAAGGGGGTCTGTGGAGGTTCTGGTAGCGGCAGCATCATGCTGTGGGGCAGGGAGGCGAAGCAAAGCGACAGGACAGAAGAGAACCTGCAGCTGGTTTATTCAGCTGAAAACTCTGCAGACTGCAGTTAATAACGATTAATCAATTTCTAAACTAGTGGACTGTTGTTTCAATAATTGATTAATTGTAATGAATCAATCTGGTTTACGGCAGTAATAAAAGCTGCTGCCGTCTTACGGCCAAACTGGAGACGCTTTGAAACCTAACTGACCGATTTATCCGTTTTCTTTAGGATGAAACGATGCAGAAAGTACCGGAAAAAACTGCTTCTGAAAAAAATCACTCAGTTTATTTTGATTCTCATCACTGAACTGCATTTAGTCACATTTTCTAATATGGTGACATTTATTGACTTTCATAAATCCAACAGAGCAAAGAGGTAAAATATTTTTTTGGGTTGTAAGTCAAAAATTTGATAAGAACATTTTCATGCTGAATTTCCAATCCTCGTGTCTCAACCTGCTGAAACTTGTACCAGTTGGTTTCTGCTGTTCCTCACAGAACAAAGCAAAGCAAAGCAATCCACACCAAACCAATGCAGGATTGGCTGCTAATAACGACGAGAAGCGAAACGACAACCTGACTGGTTCCAGTCATCAGTCTGCTTCAGGAAACGCTGAGCCAGAGAGGAAACTCCAGTCGTCATATAAATGTGAACCTATGGCAAGCAGTTTGTGTATCTATTCTATATCCTGCATCATTTATACCAGATCTTTAGGATGAATAACTTTGTGAATGTAACCAGAGGTAAAAAAACTGGGCAGAGTAGAAAAGAAATACTCAAGAGTAAAAAAAGTATTTGGTGAAAAATTTACTCAAGTACTGAGTAACTGATCAAATGATCAATTATTTAATATTACATCATCAGACAGACCAAAATATAAAGTGCAAATTTTGGAAAGAAAAGTTCTTTCATTGAAAAACTTCTGAAACCTTTGCAGAAACTGCAGCTTCTGGTGGATTTTGGTGAAAACATGTTTTTGTTTTTCATTCAGTGGGAAGAAAATCCAGAAATTTTACTCAAGAAAAACTTCATAAAATTATTCAAGTGAAAGTAAAAATACAGCAAAGTAAAAATCCTTCTACATTTTTTCAAAGCAGTTATTCAAGCAAATGCAACCAGTTCCTACCCAACCAGCGCCACCTACTGTTCAAACAGCAGAACAGAAACGACCTGCAGTTAAACCTCACAGTTTCTGACTCATCTGTTTGTTTTCCAGCTTTAGTTTGAGGAGTGCAGAGAGCAGGGCAGAGGTCAGGGGTCAAACTGAGGGGTCAGCAGCAGCGTGAGTCCAACCCACAGTCCAGAGCAGTCCGGTGCGGGGCTTTCTGCAGGCGCGCACGCTGACCTGCTCAAACTTCCAGCCGTCCGACATGGTGGAGACCATCTGGGTCAGCTCCTCCTCCTGGCACTGCAGAACCCGGTACACGTGTTTGGGTGGTACCTGCTGGGGGGGGGGGGGGGGGGGGGGACAGGTGAGACAAAGAACAACCCAAAACACAACTGATACCTGATAGCAGAGCATAAACATGTCTGAATTATTACAAATTGAATTATTTGAGAGTTTTTGTCGCCATCGGCTCAAGGCGGCCATCTTGTTTCACAAACATGTTTTACAGCTTCTGTTCATTTGGACTTTGAGTTCAGGCCAATTCTACAGCACAATATAATCATTTTTGATCAGCAGAATGCAAGTTATCAATTAATGAACTGAGCTTTACGTCACAGAAACACAAAAATAAAGTCCAGAATAGAGACAAACATAACTAGATGAGTGTCATCATCAAATTCATCATTACTTATGTAATATGCTGGTCAATGTTGAATTTGTTAGGATTTAAAAGCAGCTGACGGCTGAGTTTGTTCAGAGGAAGTCAGAGTTTCGGCTGTTGGCAGTTTTTGGGAAGTTTGTTCCAGATTGTGTTGCATAGAAGCTGAATGCTGCAGTTATTTACTAAATAAAAGTTACATGAGAACAAATATAAGGTCGGAATAATATGAGAATAACGTTTTAATTTTACCAGAACAGAATCATAAACTCAGGGGAATAAAGGAGTCATTTTATCAGGACGAAAAAATAACAAACATTATACAAACTTTCTAAATAAAACTTTTTTTTCAACATTTTAAGATGTTCTAGTAAAGTTGCGCCTTTCTGCTGCTAATATTATGACTATAATGAAAACCTGGTGCTGCAACTCACAGAAGGAAAGATTGAAAATGTTTCTGTCAGTTTTTATTCTCCTTTAAAAAAGACTTTTATTGTGAAGCCCAGTGAAATAAGAAGCCACCAGGTAACAAAGTGACCAGAAGCTAAAATGCTGCCAGACGCTGATGTGTTTGGTGATGTTGTGATGCGTCGCCTCACAGGAAGTGGCCGTTTGTCTGAGGCTTTACGTAAGAAGACAGAATGAACATCCAGTGAAAAATAACGACTCGGCAGCATTTTATCATTTATGTGCTCATTACTAAACTCGGCACCAGGGGTGTCCAAAATGTGGTCCGGGGGCCATTTTTGGGCCCGGGCTGATTTTGGTTGATGCAGATTAAAGCTTTTTATTTTAAACTGGGTCAGAAAGATCACAGACAAACTGAAATCTTATCAAAATACCAAGTATTCAATTAAAATAACCACATTTTTGCACCATTTGCGTTTTATTGCTCCAAACTGACTTTATATGCAAAAACAAAATCTCACCAATTATGTCAAATATATTAAAACATTTGAAAAAAGTCAAAAGTAACTTACAGATAACCTTCCAGCATAATATGAGCTTGTTTTTAGTTAATAATTCCTTAATATTGGTGAAAGTTTTCAGAAACATGAAGATATAAATTTACCTGCGACGCTTTAGAGTCTCTCTCTACGATCCGATCCTTGATCAGTTTGATCAGCGGCGTGATGTTGTAAAACTCAGCCTCCTCCAAAACGCCTTGCAGCCGGAAAACAGCAAGAACAGCAACATGAGCAACATGAGCAACAAGCAACATGAGCAACACGAGCAACAAGCAACATGAGCAACGCTGCAACATGAGCAACACGAGCAACATGAGCAACAAGCAACATGAGCAACACGAGCAACAAGCAACACGAGCAACACGAGCAACAAGCAACATGAGCAACACTGCAACAGTTGCATTAGACGCTGCGTCTGCGTCTCGCTCAGTTCTGCAACCTGAGGCTCATAAAAACTTTGGTTTCCAATGATTATGATGATGTGAACATAAATAATGTTCAGCTCTGTTTCAGGCTTTTTCTTATAATAGTTGTACTGAATTTTCTCTATGGAATCACTATCATACCAATAATCACATAAATCTATTTTCTTGACTTTGGGTTGGAAACTTTTTTTTTTTTTTTTTTTACAAAATATCCATAAAGATTTCACAAAAGAAAATGTGTCCATCCACTTTTTGCAAACATTTTTTAAAATGTTTTCTTTCATTTTAAAACCTGAAAATAAAAATAAAATGGATCATTTTTTTCAGAAGGTCATGAACATTTTTATCTCTTTTACTTTAGATTGTAAATCCTGCAGATCTTTATTATCTGATTAGAAACAGATTAATAAATATATTCTTTAAATTGTAACATGTTGAACAATGCAAATATATATTTCATGCTCTAGCTAGTGCTATGGTATTAGTGTGTGATATTAGCATTAGCATGCTCTTCCATATTAATGGCATTCTGCATCAGGTTCAGGAGAACATGGCAGACCTTCCTCCGCCAGCTCCTTGTTGTAAACCAGCTTTCCGTGACGTAAGTAGTTGAGGATGGGACCAAAGTAGGTGGGGTCTCTGTCGATGACGTAGGCTCCGGTCTCATCCTGAAACAGACAGGAAACAAAGTATTACAGGACGTGGACGGACGGATGACAGACAGACAGACAGACGGACGGATGACAGACAGACAGACAGACGGACGGATGACAGATGG
>VMRN01000901.1:0-14535 GCA_010277015.1 Poeciliopsis turrubarensis | reverse complement strand
GTCCTTAAATGAATTGATGGCGTATTGAATCTCTTCCTCTGTCACTGGAGCATCACAGCAGAGACTATCTTCCTGAGAGAGCGAGGAGTCAATCACACCGACAACCTCTTCTATTTTCTGTGTAGGAATGTTTTCATTTTGGAAAAGTTTTTGATAAAATGTTTGGACTGTTTCTAAAATACTCATTATATCAGACACTTTCTCTCCTTTTTCATTTTCATTTATTGTTGCGTTGATTTGTTTGCGTTTTTCCTGCGCAAGAAAGAAAGCTGTGGATTTTTCACCTTTCCTTAAAATATACTCATTTTGAAACTCTCTTTTCCTTTTCTGTTGACTATATTTTATTGAAATATTTTGATTTCTAATTTTGCTCGATCCCACCATGCCAATAGGTTGTCAGTCTGATCCATCTCCTCACTCAAGGTCTGCAGCAGGGCGTTGATCTCACCTCTGCAAAGCTCCTCCTGGAGAAGAGCAGCATTGAGACACCAGAGACGGCCATTTCTGATGCCTCGTCCATCTCAACCTGGAGGAAGGAATGGTCACTCCAGGCGTCGTCTTGAATGAGACAGGACGACACCTCGGGAACAAGAGAAGACGACATCAGGCACAAGTCAAGTCGTGATTGTTTAAGCTTTCCCAGGACAATCTGTTTCCTGGTAAACTGTTTTTATCTGGAAAGAAAAGTCTCCAGATATTGAACTATTAAAATATTATTTACCATGATATCAAAAAGTATACCTCTGCTAGGGTCTTCAGGAAAAGTGCAATTTCCTGAAATGTCTGAATTCGTAAGTGTTGTATTGAAATCTCCTATTATTATGCAATAATTTTCAAGCCATTTTAGATTATGAAAAAAAAGTTACTTTCCGTGTCTATATTAGGAGCACGTATTTTAATTAATCTGCACAATTTATTTTCATAAAGAAAATCAATTCACCGTCACTTTCTTTATGCACTAAATAACAATCTTCAAATAAATCTTCTCTGAAAAAAACAGCGATTCCACCTGCTTGTGTACCAGATATTGACGAGAACATCTTTCCTTTCCACTTATGCTTCATTGTTTCTTGTCTCAAACTTTCCCATTTAGTTTAATAAAATACATAAAATGTCAAAACGTGATTGGAAAATGATGGCTTCGGCTTTATGTTCTCTGTGGAGCCAGCGGACATTAAGAAGGAGACGAAGCATAAGAAATATTAGAACAGAGTAAATTACCTGAATCATTTATTGCTTTTCCTTTTGGGTTTTTTCCGTTGCCAGGCTGAAGAAGGAGTCCTATCGGGCCTTTTTGGCCTGCGGGACCCAGGAAGCAGCTGATGTTTTAGAATGGAATAGTGAATGTTGACCAGTCGGGTAACAAATATAGTCTATTCCACAATTCAGACCATAAATTTGAGGTGGTTCTCCAAAGAGAACCACCTCAAACACCTCACCAGGTGGGAACCTCCAATAAATTAGAGAACTGGTCACTTGACCTTAACAAAAAAATTGTTATTGTGGGTGACTCTAATGTGGGCAGGCTCCCACCTGTTAACAACCCGGACCTGCAGGTCATCAGTTCACAGCAGGGACAAAGATCTCTGCCTGTGGACACTTCTCCCAGGCTGCTTCCAGGGCTGCCTTCATCTCCCGCACGATCGCTGCTCTGTCGTTCTGAGCCCTGTGATTTATTCCCACTGAGAGAATCAGCCGCTCAACCTGACTAAACACCTTTATTTACCTCACCTTTATTTACTTTATGTCTCCTCACTTTGTATAAATCCTGATTGGTTGGTCCCATAGGCTAAAGGTAACAGCTAGTCCAAGAAAAGCCAAAATCAAAGCAAACTACAGTCTCAAAAATGTTATTGCCTCAAATGTAAAACATTTTCTTCTCAATTTTCAAACCATCATCTTTGTGTTGGGAAGTTATTTCGATGGAAGTCTATAATTACTTGCACAAGAAAAAGAAAGCAGAAGGTTATTCATGCAAACATTTTTGGTTATGGTGATAAACAGGTTTAGATAGAATAAGATAGAATAAAAATCATACTGACTGATTATGTCCTGTTATTGCTCTTGTAAATAATATACAGGTGTGTTTCCATTTATTAGATAATTGTGCAAATTGGAACTACAACAAAAAAAATCTACCTAATGGAAACATCATTTTGAAAAAAAACATGTTTTTTGATTAATTTTTTGCGTTGGGTTGAGTTGGTTTTCTAACTGTATAAATCAGTATATTTCACAAAACTACAACAGAAACACATTTTCCACATCACATGTCACGTGATCAACAACTGGATGTTACTACTGGCAGAAATAACAAAGAAGATGACAGGAAGTATTAGAGAATGATGCTGCAGCAGGGTTTTTTTTTTCAGTTTCTCATAAATCCTTTATTGTCACGAGATAAATATCATATTCATTGTTCCAGGTAGGGAAAGCTAAGCCTTGCTGCATTTTACAATGAATTTAAGTTTTATATGAAAGACTCTGACAAAAAGTAGCTATTAAAACAATTTAAATCTGAACTGCTCTGAATGCACAGTTGGAACCGAAGCCCCTTAGCTTTTTCTTAAATAGTGTTTATCTGAATTTGTTTTTCTTGAGGCAAAACAAATGTTTCACTCTGTCGTTATTCAGTGTGTCTGGGAATAGTTAAAAAAATAAATAAATAAATCTCCCGCCCCCGCTCGCAACAGACTGCTTCTGGCTTTTCCGTGAAACTGTGATGTCACTCATCCTGTCTGTGATGTCATTGGTGACTGTCTCTATATTCCAAGATTCGACAGAGAAATTAATTTGTGATTTCAGGAGTTGTGGAAAAACAGGACAGCGATGGACGAGAAGGTTTTGTTTTTTACGAAGGTGGCCATCTTGGAGAGACAGTGTCAGGAGTTTGAGGAGGAAAATATCCTCCTAAAAGAAACACTGGAGAAACTGCACATAAAACTCCATGAAATGACTGTAGGAAGGGACTCCACCGTCAGTGAATTGACAATGGAAAATAAACAGCTGAGAGAGAAAGAGGAAGAAAGAGAAAGATTGATCCGGGCTCTGAACAATGAGTTAGAAAATTCAAGAGCAAAAGTTGAAACATTAAGAAATTAATATCGAGAGATGGCCCGAGAAAATTTACGCCTGGAAAGAATAAACGTCACGATAAGGCAACAGGCCAACAATTTCTTACAAAACAAGAGCAGAGATCGCCGCTGGCTTGAATGGGACAACGAGGAGTTGAACAAAGAAATTGTTGCACTAAAATTAAAGATGGAGAGGATAAAATCCAGGCAAGAGGCAGAAACTATCAAGAACACCCTGAAAGAAGAGAAGATCCCGGAGCAGACAAAGCCAACAATGCTGAGGAGAGTTGGGCATGTTTATGTCTCGATGTACCAACAGGGGACATTAAGATATTGGGTTCCCTCCTGGATATTTTAAATGTGCGGAAACAAAAACATGCCCAACTCTCTTCAGCATTGTTGGTGTGGGTTTTTTTTTTTCCAGAGAGCGGGTTTGGGGTGAAGCAGGAACGATTGGAGAGTTTTGGAGAGGAGAGTCTATTGGATGGTGGAACCTCGGATTCTGGAAAGCATTGTGCTTCTTGTCCTGGCCGTGGAACACTGGACCATGTCTACTCCCTCAGCAGGGTCCTGGAGGGCGCATGGGAGTTCGCCCAACCGGTCTACAGTTCTGTGGACTTGGAGAAGGTGTTTGACCGTGTCCTTCAGGAAGCCCTGTTGGGGTTCTCTGGGAGTATGGGGTTCCGGGCCCTTTAATACGGGCTGTCAGGTCCCTGTACGACCGGAGTCAGAGTCTGGTCCGCATTGCCAGCAGTTAGTCGGGCTCTTTCCCAGTGAGAGTTGGACTCCACCAGGGCTGCCCTTTCTGAGATTCTGTTCATCACTTTCATGGACAGAATTTCTAGGCGCAGCCAAGGTGTTGAGGGGATCCGTTTTGGTGGACTTAGGATCGCATCTCTGCTTTTTGCGGATGATGTGGACCTATTGGCCCCATCAGGACGTGATCTGCAGCTCTCGCTGGAGCGGTTCGCAGCCGAGTGTGAAGCGGCCAGGATGAGGATCAGTGCTTCCAAATCCGAGGCCATGGTCCCGAGCCGGAAAAGGGTAGAGTGCCTTTTACCGGGTCGAGGCTGGGTCCTGTCCCAAGTGGAGGAGTTCAAGTATTTCGGGATCTTGTTCACGAATGAGGACAGATGGGAGCAGGAGATCGACAGGCGGATCGGCGCAGTGTCTGCTGTGAAGCGAGCGCTGGACCTGTCCGCCGTGGTGAAGAGAGAGGTGAGCCAAACAGCGAAGCTCTCCATTTACCGGTCGATCTACGTTCCCGCCCTCATTTGGAAGAACGAGATTCCAGATACAAGCGGCCGAAATGGGTTTCCTCTGCAGGGTGTCTGGGCTCTCTCTTAGAGACAGGTGAGAAGCTCGGTCATCCGGGAGGGACCCAGACTAGAGCCGCTGCTCCTTCACAGCCCCAGGGAAGACCCAGGACACGCTGGAGGGACCATGTCTCTCAGCTGGCCTGGGAAAGCCTTCGGGTTCCCAAGGAGGAGCTGCAAGAAGTGGCTGGGGACAGAGAAGACTGGGCCTCCCTTCTGAAGCTGCTTCCCCCGAGACCCGAACCTGGATTAGCGGCAGACGATGGACGGATGGACGGCTGGATGGACGGACGGACGGATGGACGGCTGGATGGATGGACGGTCGGCTGGATGGACGGACGGACGGCTGGATGGACGGACGGATGGACGGCTGGATGGACGGCTGGATGGACAGACGTTCGGCTGGATGGACGGACGTACGGCTGGATGGACGGATGGACGGACGGATGGACGGCTGGATGGACGGATGGACGGCTGGACGGACGGATGGATGAACGGACGATGGATGACAATTAAATTTTACTGCCTCTCCGCGCCTTGGGGAGAGTCTACGCGACAGGATCCGCAGCGACAGAAACATGAACAGTGGAAGGAGATGCGCATTTTCAGGTCGGCTCCAAACGTCCGATCATTGTAAGCAGCTTTGTGCTATTTGTTTTGTTGTTGTTTTTTATAAGTCGCTTGCAGATGTAATGAGTCGCGGGTTGCAGTTTTGGGTCTGGTTAAAATCCTATTTATCGTTTTCCAGACAATAGAAACACAAAAACTTGCAGAAATTACTAAAGTTTTTCTTTTCTTTTTGTTTTCCTTTGATATTGTTTAATGGTTACTGTGGTTACTGTGGTTACTGTGGTTACTGTGGTTACTGTGGTTACTGTGGTTACTGTGGTTACTGTGGTTACTGTGGTAACCATTAAACAATCTCCCCTTCAGTTATGACTGGAGACACATTGTTGATGCAATCATTATAAAATAACTTGCTCTTAAGTATTGGCAAAGATCAATATGATTTTCACAGCGTTGTTGTTGTTAGCAGCTACTGAAAGTAACAAAAATAGTTACTGTTCATGTCACTTAGTTACTTTCCAAATGAAGGAGCCAGTAATCTAAGTTACTATTTCAAGGAGTAATCAGTAACCTGATAAAAGTTACTTTTTCAAAGTAACTATGCAATCACTGCCTGTGTGTAGATAGTTTGGCTGTAATGAAAGAATAAAGTCTATGAAACACACAGACAAGAACATCATAGAGCAAAACAGTAATGTAGTTTCAGTTTACTACATATATACATGTATATATATTATATTAGCCTATACATAATATAAAATTATAAATATTATTTATGTATAATTATTATACATAATATAATATTATATATATATATACATATATATATATATATATATATAAAATCTCAGTTTATTATTTATTTTATCACTGGGTCACAAATTTTGACATGTTTCACCAAACTTGTGTGTGTTCAAGTGATGAAATACATTTTTAATTTGGTACATTTGTGTCTGTGCTTCTAAAAAAAAGAACGTCAATTCAGCCGCTTTTCTGCATCAGTGTCAGCTGATACTGAGCCTCAGATATCGGTATCAGTATCGAAAGTGAAAAAAGTGGATCGGCGCATTGTTTACCCGTACACTTACTTATTTTAATTATTTATCCTGTTTTTTGTTATTTTGATTTTTGTCATCAGAATGATAAAAATCATCACACCTTATACTTTACGCTTCTCTGTTAGTCTTAGTTTAACTAAAACCATCTCATTTCATGAGCTGAACAAAATAATACATCATTATTTATTACTAATTTTGCTTTTTAAATAAAAAGTTATGTTTGGAGGTTTAATCATTGAACGTCTCTCTTCTCAGAGGACTGACTCACACGCAGTAGGGATCACACGGGTCGGCTTTTTATTAAAAGCAGGAAATTTAACCAAGCTGTGAGTCAAAAAAGTCTGGATCCAGAACTTCCGCGCTGCGTTTTCTCGCTCCGTTGAGTTTTGTTGAGTCTGGTTTCTAGACACGAGTCTCTAAACGAAACACGATAAGAAACAGAAGGAAATCTACGAGCTGGAACCTCCTTTAGCAAAGTCACGTTTGATGTATTATGTAATGCAGCTGTAAATTCTGCATCTTTTAATGCGCTACATCTGCATTTGATCAACTTTCACACTGAGATGAGAGGAAGCAGAACAAACGGGACACGCCAAATGCCAAAATCTAATACAAATTAGATTTTAATTTGTATTACATTGCTGGAAGAGCTGACACGATTAATCATTAGTCGTTAAATGAGATAGTAGGATGTATTTAGCCAAAACTGTACAAAAAAGTTAAATATTTCACATTTAAGATGAAAGAAATTCGTTGGTAAATATGTTCTACTCATAACTCCTCAAGTGGCATAAAATAAGAAAATTATTTTCGTCCAGTTATTAATTAGTTAATAATAAAAAAATCTAAATATCTCTCTACACTGTATTGAGTGGGAAGGACTGAGCTCTTTTTAGCTGCTAAATGTCAAGTATTAAGGAAATAAAATTCTAATTTTATTATTTTATTATTTATAAAAGCAAATATAGTTTTTTTTTAAAGTTGGGTAACTTTTTGAAAAAAAATACTTCTATTAATATTTTTTACTAGTGCTTGAGTGATTTTATTATGAAGTATTTCTGCTCTTACTTGAATCAAATTTCTGGATTTTCTACCCACTGAATGAAAAACAAACATGTTTTAACCAAAAATACACAGGACACAAGACACACAGCTGCAGTTTGTGTGAAAGTTTTATAAGTTTTTAATTGTTTCAGCTCCTCCTCTCTTCAGTTGTCTGTTGTGTGAATTGGACTTTTTTTGTTTTTTTCTTTTTTCCTCCACAATTTTGTTTGTAGACTTTTTCTTTTAAAATCTACTTTTTACGTTTTTCCTTTCAGAATGGACTCTTTTTGGCCTAAATCAATGAATCCTCTGGATTCAAGAGAAGCTAGAAAAATTGTGGGAAATACTGCTGTAGAAAATAAGCTGAAAGAAAAATATGACAAAGACAACACAGTCCAGAGTGAAATAACGAGAGATGAAAAGATTTCTGTGTTGGAGTTGATGAAAAATATTGGTTTTTTGTGTGGAGGCTTGTCGGCGTGCAGACTCCTAACGGACACGAAACTTGAAATCACACTGAGCAACGAACAGGCAAAGAAAAGACTTTTGGATGGTTTCAAGATTGGCTCACCCACAATAGTTGGGAAGGAGTTGATAAGTGACGAACTGATCGTTTCGTCGTGATGGAGAACAGGGGCTCCATCCCTTGTTAGTGATTATTGGTACATTAATTCATAGAACAAATGCTTTTTGTTTCAGTTCGTTATCTCAATTAAATCCAGGTGGTGTTAAAAGCTCCTGGAGCGTACCATTTCCACTGAGAGGGGTAATGTTTGTTATATTTAAGTTAAAGTTAACTGTTGATTGACCTTAGATTAGTTTAGTTTGAATAATTTGCACGCATGTAAATATTATTTGGTACGATTTGTTTTGTGTTTGGTTTGTGTCAATTATTTCTTGCTTATTTTCTCACCTCCTTTATTTGAGTGTTGGGATAGATTAAAGGCTAGCTTCCTGGTGTCACTGTGAGACGGGTGCCGGTGCACATGTAACCTGCAGAGCAAGTAAAACTGCAGTTTGTTGCCTCGCCTCCTTCCCTGACGCAGAGCCTCCGCCGGTCCAGGTGACAAGTGGCGTCAGAAGTGGGATTTTGGAGGAACAGTGAGGCGCTGATGATAAGAGGTGGGAAAGGGACTAATGAAGCTGAGTCCAGAGAGTACTGCGCAAGGGAGTGTGTTAACAACATACGCTAGAATGTTCAAGCAAGACAAAAAAAAAGAGAAGAAATGTATATTATGTCATAATGATATGGATAATTGCATTTGCAGTAACAGTGAGTTGGATCAGAATTCCATATCTAATATAGATGGACGAGAGAATGAGAGCGCGTAGGAGAATGATGTAGCGGGTGAAGAAGGGGAAAACGAGCAGGAGGAAATGAGTGAGGTTGAGAGATGTGAACAAAAGTCGGATGATAAACAGTACACTACACTGCATGCAGACTCGGTGGAGTCTGAAGTCAGTGAAGGCATCGTTTCACCCCAGACAAAATGTCCGTTTGAAATAGCAAATCCAGATGTGTTTGAGGAAAAGCAGGAAGAAGTTGCTGCTCTTGCTCCTGACATGGGATTTTTCTGAATATAGATTTTAGCAAAGCTTTTGATAGAGTAGAGCACAACTTTCTATGGGCAGTATTAAGCAAATACGGGTTTGGTCAAAAACACACGCTCCACCGGTAGATCATCATTATCCATATCCAGGTTCTTCACCTCAATGCATCTTTCATGCTGTGGTATTGCAGTAAGAACACCGCGTCGGTTGCTTATCCATTTGAGAAGTTGAAATCCACCTTTCTTGCACAAATCACAAAGTCCTTGATACAATGACACAGCTTCCTCTTCTGTGCTCACAGAGACCAAACAGTCATCCACATAAAAATTGTGAAGCACAGCATCTATAACATTTGATGAAAACAGTTGTACATTATCCTCTGCACACCTTCTCAGTGCAAAACACGCACAGTTTGGAGATGATGTAGCTCCAAAAGGGTGTGCAACCATTCGGTATTCCACCAGCTGCTGCTCATACTCTCCATTTGGCCACCAGAGAAATCTCAACAGATCCGAGTCAGATGGTGGTACTCGGACCTGATGAAACATAGCCTCAATGTCCGCTGTGATAACAACAGGTTCCTTTCTGAATCTGATTTTGACACCAACCAATGAACTGGTGAGGTTTGGACCTTGAAAGAGTTGAGTGTTTAAAGACGTTCCTCCAAATGTTGCACCACAATCAAACACAACTCTGGTCTTTTTCTTGTGAGGATGATATATTCCATGATGTGGTATATGCCAAACCTTCTCATCACACCGTTCAAGATTTTCAACTGGGACTCTCTCGGCATAGCCCTTGGAAATGATATCATTCATGAAGTTGGTGTAGTCAGAAAGAAACTGATGGTTTTTGATAAACTTCCTTCTGAGATTCAAAACCCGTCGTTCAGCCATTTTCCAGTGATTAGGCATTTTCAGATCTTTGTGTCTCAGAGGTAAAGCAATGGTGTAACGTCCATCTTTCAGCTTCATTGATTCTGTAACCCGCTCCATGAACTGAATATCTTCCCTGGACCATCCAGGTTGTTCATCTTGAGAACATTCAGGAAAATCGACCTTCAGTTGTTGTTGCCACAAGTCCTCCAGTCTTGACACCGAAATCCTGTTGACAGTAACAGTTGATTGTAGCTCTCTTGTGTCAACATCCCAGTCTCCTCTGAGAGGTCCATTCAAGAATCGTCTTAACTGCATAGGGTCCTCCATTTTGACTTCGAATGACATCCCATGGCTCAAGTACTTTAGGCACATTGGTCCCAATGAGCAAACCAACTCCTGAATTGATTTCAGTGATCTTCAAATTTTTTAGACGTGGCCATCTTTCGATGTCTTCTTGGTGGGGAATGTTGTTGTAATGGACAGGCATGCTTCTTTGTGTGAATAAGTCAGGTAATTCACAAAAGATGTCTTCATTCAGCCCAGCAATCTCCAAATCTGACACAATGTTTCTTCCAACTACCTTTTCTTGACCCATTGTTCATAAAAGGATGCTTGTATGTCTCCCAGTGACATATAATCTGTTCATCAATTCTTCAGTACAGAATGATGCAGAACTTCCAGGACCCAAAAAAGCATGTTATTATTGTCTCTTCACTCTTTGTAGACTTCACTCTGACTGGTAAAATAGAGAGAGTACAACCGAGATCACCGGCCCCAGTTAGACCACTGGATTGAGCAGAAATGGAGGCACTACCACTTGTTGTCTCCACTTCCTTCTTCTTATGAACTGGACCAATTTCCTTTTCTTTGGAAAAGACATGAAGCATGGTGGGATGTCTTAAGGTACACACTTTACAGTGATGTTGCCTTTTACAGTCTTTGCTGAACACTTTCCAAAACACTTAACAGTTGTTCATTTTCATCACCTGTTTGATGAAACATTCATTGTGTTGGAACTTCAACTTGTGCTGTTTTTATCTTCACCCGGTCAGTCAATGTGTCTGAATTTTGTTCAACTTTTGTGTCTTTAGGTCGTACACCCAAATAAGAACATATCTGAAAGTTTGGAGCTTTATTATGACAGTCAGTTCCTGCTGCTGGAGGCACAAATGTATCTGCATCAATATTCAAAAGTTGAGATCTTTTATTTTCTTGCTCAAAATATGAATTCATGCCATCAGACCTACTCTGTACAGCATAAGCTTATTTGCATATGGTAGATTAATTATAGAGCGCTCTCCTTTGTTTTAAGCAGTATTCAGGCTGCTACCAATGCATTGGATTTAAGCTCGTCTCTTGGTATGCGCATGTAATCATAATGGCCATTCATTGATATCAGCGCTGACCCACATACCCCAATGATGCGTTGGTCGGCATTGATGATCTGCGTCCCGATGTCCGCTGCTACGAATCTCAGTTGCTCCAGGAGCTCGATTCATGCAGCTCTCCAGCTCCGGTCCGGCGTCCGCTCTCCTTTCTGAGTGCTGGTTCCGACGTCCGGCGTCTCGATCGCTCCTCCGCGGTCCGGTCCCGACGTCCGGCGTCCCGCTTTCCGCTGCTACGAATCTCAGTTGCTCCAATAGCTCGATTCATGCAGCTCTCCAGCTCCGGTCCGGCGTCCGACTCCGCGGAACCACAGTGCAGAAGGATCGGTGGAGCTTCCAAACGAACTTCCAAACGATGAAAGTTTTCTACCTAATACTGTAGCGTCTAAAATCTTATATTTTAGGCTACTGGTGGTTGCATCTGGGGGTAGTTTAAGGATGCCGATCTTCTTGGATTTATGACAAAGTCTTTTATTGCCATTGACATACACATAAACTCCTCATCCAAACCAAACACAGTAGAAAACTGTGTCCTCTTTCCATTTGCCACACCTGAACAGCATTACGATTGACCTTAAATAACCCATCCCCCCTCAGACACTCAGAAAACAAAACCCAATACGCCCTCTGAGGGGTGGTGATAGCAATGGCTCCTACAGAGACGCAAACAGAATAGTGCAATAATAGATTAATTAATTAATGAGAAAGGCGAAAAGGTGTCTGATATCACTAGTATTTTAGAAACGGTACAAAATTTTTACAGGAAACTTTTCGAAAGTGAAAAGATTTCCAAAGAAAAAATAGAAGAAGTTGTCGGCGTGATTGACTCCTCACTTACTCAGGGGGACAGGCTTGGTTGCGAGGCTCCAGTGACAGAGGAACAAATTCTGAACGCCATAAACTCATTGAAAGATAATAAGAGTCCTGGAAATGATGGCGTCACGGCCGAATTCTATAAAAAAATTCAAAAATCAAATAAGTAAAATATTACTAAAACCTTTCTCTGTCATGGAGCAGACGGGGTGCACGCCCAGGACCTTTGCACAAGGTATCATAACCATCATTTATAAAAATAAAGGCGATAAGAGAAATTTAGAAAATCATAGACCTATCAGTCTTCTAAAAACAGATTACAAAATATACTCTAAAATATTAGGGAATAGTTTAAAATCAGTTATAGGCACAGTAATCAGTTCATCTCAGACGTATGGAATTCCTCAAAGAAACATCACTGATACAGTACTATCAATAAAAAACACTATTCAAACCATGGTTAATTCACAGGGAATTTTTCTAAATATTGATTTTTCGAAAGCATTTGACAGAGTAGAACATAATTTTTTGTGGACAGCTTTAAGCAAATATGGCTTTGGACAATTATTCATCTGTAGGTTAAAAACATTATATCTGAATGCAGAAAGCAAAATTAAGTGCAACGGGCATTTTACAGATTACTTTCAATTACATAGATCGATTAGACAAGGATGTCCTCTGTCCTCCCTGCTTTGTAGCCTGGTGGCCGAGCCCCTCGCCCTTTTAATAAAACAGGATAACAAAACTGAAGGGATAAAATCACCAATGGGCAATATCAGTAAAATATTCCAATATGCTGATGATACCACAGTTACAGTTAAAAATGAGCAGAGTATTGATTTGGTTATTAAACATTTACATAATTACGAATTAGCTTCAGAAGCAAAAATTAACGAAAATAAATCAGAAATCATGTATTGTGGTGAGGCGGCTCGGACGCCAGGAAGATGGAAGTTCAGGGAGGCAGAGGACACAGTCAAGGTCATGGGCGTGCAACTCGGCAAGCAGCCAGAAGCGGCGAGAGACGAGACCTGGAAAAACATCATTACAAAAGTGAAAAATCTATTAAACTTATGGAAACACAGGAAGCTAACAATCAAAGGGAAAATTGTAATCGTAAATAGTTTAATTATTTCTAAAATAATCTATCCTCTCAGTATTCACGATCTACCAGTTCATAAATTAAACGAGTTAAACAATCAAATCACAAACTTTATTTGGAAAAGCAATAAGAATTTAATAAATCAAAAAACATTAATAGCGCCATACAAAGAAGGAGGATTAAAGTTAGTGGATATCCAATCAAAAAAAGATGCATTAAGGATTAAGTTAATCTGAAAATTCCTTACATCTTTCACCAAGCATGTATGGCATGACTATTTACATTTTCAGTTAACATCTTTTGGTACCTGGAACGTCTTTAATTTATGTGCAATCACAAACTTGAAAGAAATAAAAATCGATAACTTTAATAAAGAATGTCTGGAAGCGTAGAATAAAACTAGAAAATTCCTGAAGAAATTTAACCGGGGCCCTGCCAAAGTTTGCCCGTCGATTTGAACCCACCTTCCTAAACATTAGCATCAATGCTAAAGAAAGCTCCAATGTAATCAATAGCATGTGGAGAGTCACAAGCCTGGCATACTCCATTCAGTATACTAAACATGGGTAATAAGTAAGGGAAATAGCTAATACCTCATTTAAGGTAAAAGGCTAATGCTAATGCTCTGCCTTGCTGTTCAAGGCAGTGCCCTAACTTGAGAGAAAACGATAATGCAAGCTAATATCATTGCAGCGCCTTGCGGCGCTGCATTAGCCACAGATCATTCTTAAGGCTTTTATTTTGAAATCTTCAGTAAGCTTCATTTCAAATGTCTAAACTAATACCATGATTGACATTGATTGGATTAAATCAGTTATTTATTTATTTAGTTGCATCGAGGGCATTCAAGAACATGAGTGGATTTTATGATGAAAAAAGAAGATTTTAGGAACCGATACATGTGAGGGAGCCAGGATATGTATATATATATATACATGACTAATCATGATAAATGAATAATAATTAAAAATAATAGTGGATAAATAGCTTAAGACCAAATGCAAAAATTAAATCATACACAAATCTATTAATCTCATGTTAAATAAATTAAAATATATTACTTTGTATTTAAGTATTTGTGTCAGCTTGAGTTAAGCAGAACTGATCTGATCGTTGCTATGGAAACGATCAGAAGCAAGACGTTGCGCCAGAAGCCCAGTGAGCTCACTGATGAGGTCATAGATGACATTATTTACATCACAATAGATCAAAGAGGTTCTGATGCTTAAATGATCGAATCTGTCTTGGTCAGCCAGACCAAGACAAAGACAGTTTGTCGAGAGTTAGAGCTGTGCCAGAAAATAATGTTTGGACTTGCAAACGCTCTAGTGCCTTTGTTCATCCCCCTGGGCTGGGGCATAGGCTATGCTGTCACCACCTCGATGAAAAAACTTACAGATCACTATTTTCCTGGGAAGGAGTCCGGAGAAAGGGAGGACTCCGGAGAAAGAGAAGACTCAGTAGAAAACATGGATCAACGTGGAGAGGAGGATTTCTTCTGGAAGGGTCCTACACCCACAGAACAAACCAACCCGGACGGGGAGGTTGGTTCTGGAAAACCAACGGGTGTGAGAGGGACCGCGACCTCAGACCCAACAAGGACTGTCCGTACAGAGGACGATCCCACTAGCTCTGAGCAAACCTGCCCGGCTGGGGAGGTTAGCTCAGAGCTAACAACCGGTGAAACGGACTCTGTACGAGACAGTCCTGAGGGGGTTCCGACTGTCGATGAACAAACTGACCCGGC
>VMRN01000900.1:0-14642 GCA_010277015.1 Poeciliopsis turrubarensis | reverse complement strand
ACTGTCTGAAGTTAAATCAGAGTAATCTTCACTTGGTTCAGGTCACCTAGAATGATCAAAATTATTCCCGTTTACTAAAAAGCCAGAAAACATTTTCCTGTAACTTTCTTTAAACTCAGAAGTTTCAATAAATTCGGTCAGGGATAATATTCTCATGAACTGCATTACTTGAGTCAAATCTTTTGGGTTTAATTTCATAAACCTCTCATAGATCAAGTGACACATTTAAGTCAGTTTGGACTGCGCATGTGAGGGTAAATGTAATCTGCAACAATTAATAAAAATCTCATAATTTGTTTCAGTTTAAATATGAACTGTTACTTCATATTGCCATCTAAAGTATCTTCAAAGAATATCATGGATGTATCTCAGACATGAACTGTAGCTTAAAATCTTTCATGTTTCATTATGTGAGATAATCTCTTCTTTTATTTGATTTAATCAATGTAGCAAAAACAACAGATTCTTGTGTTTGAATGTGGCCTTTTTGATTTTGATTTGTATTGATCTCCACGTCATTAGTTTGAGCTAACATGTTGTTTATTTCCAATGACTGATTGGACAAAAAGTTTAAATCAGTTGAAACTTTTGGGGCTTTTTTGGATTTTTTGTCTAAGTGGATAAAAGTCTTGAAAAGGATTAGTAATGAAAGCTTTCTGATGGCTGTTTGTGTGTGAAATAGAGGCTGGAAGCGACGCACTGAATATGTCGCGGAGAGCAAACAGTCATTTTATTGTCACAGTGATGCGGCTTTTAGCATGAACAAGAAGTGATGAAAGAATATTTGTAGTGCAAATCTGAGTGTCTAATACGGCCAAAGCTTTCTGAGCATCTCTCTCTGTTTGGCCTCTCAGAAAATGCCATCCTGTCATTTGGTTATGGATCTGAAGGAGCCACTCCTCCTGTAACCGAGCAACCGTCCACTTTCCTGCCACCCGATCAGCCCATCATCTCCAAACTGGCTCCCTCTCAGCACGGCAAGGCCATCAAGCCCGTAGACACTGCCTGCATGATCTCCACGTGTGCCAACCTGCAGGTGAGTGAAGAAGCTCATCTGATGCATCCAAGGCTTGGAGACCAATCAATGCTGAAATCAGGAGGATCTTCTTCCTCTCTGGACTGCTCTCATAAGGAGTCACCACAGCTTGTTAGTGTTCTATCATCAGACAAAGAACACTTTAATTTTGTAGGATGTACCATGTATTTGTCTACAGTAATGCCCAAATGAAGAGACGCAAGAAAGATTTACAGCAACTTCATATGAAATAAGAGTTGAAGGTTCCTGTGAGTCTTAAATACTGTGGAGTTATGGTGCTTTCACATCCAACACTTTTTTAGTGTCTGACTTACTTGACTGATTTATACATTCAAAGTCGATGTGGAGGCACGTTTCCAATGCATCCAACGCTCCACATAGACTTTGAATGTAAACCAGATGTGCCTGATGCTTAAAACGCATTTGGTGCAAAAGCACCATTAGGATGACCCGATCAAGAGTTCTTGACTCACCTGTGAGGCTTTTCTCTGACAGTGGAAGGCTGGCGTACATCAAGTTATGAACAAAATGGCTGAAAAAAAAAAGGGTTAAAGTGGCCTAGTCAAAGTACTGTCCTTTAGGCTGATTTAACAGATAAAGAGGGTTCATCCACTCTTGCAAACATCAATAAATAGCTATAAGAAATTAATGGTTCCAAATTTTTCGTTAATATTGTAAGATGGTGTTTTTGTTTCATTAAAAATGACTTTTACTGCAGCACTATAAGTTGCCTATTTAGTAAATATGACACCAATAATAAATCATGTGTTGCTGGTCTGAGATCACATCTTGACATTAATACACCTATAAGGGAGCAGACATTGTTTTCTGATTCTCAAAACCTCGGAACCAAATAAATGAAACGGTTTATTTTTATTCTTTACAATAAGTCCAGATAACAGATAACAGTCCAAGAGGCAGACTCACAAAGCGAGGTCATTTGCTGGTGGAATTCAGGTTTACACTAAGCTACTGCACTAAAGCTGTTCTATTTGCTCAAGAGATTAGAAAAAGAAGAAGCGTGTCTGTGTATTAGTTGAGCAGGCTCCTCTGATGGTCTTGTAAGAACTCTTGATGCTTGCAAATCAAATTCTTTTTTTTTTTTTTTTTTTTTTTTTTACCTTCGGCTCTCAAATATCCTTTTGTCCACAGTAGATTGATTTGGAAGGGGCTCCCCCCTGTGGGCTCGTCATTAATATTTCACAAAGATCTGATCATGGAGCTGAATTGGGTGAACCTCAAATAGAATATGAAAAGAACACCGACTCCTCAGCTCATGATGTCATCGTCCTCAGTCATTCAGAGCTGAGGATTCTTCACCACACACTATTAAGATAATCGTTTTTTATTCTCCTTTCTTAAAACAAGAGTCTTATGGGTGTCTGATGATTCTTGTCTATTTGATCCACAGTGAGTTTGAGGCTCAACTACTAACAGTTCGTTCACAAACGTCGACTTATAAAGCTTATGCAGAATAAATTGTCTTCATTACTTCAAAAGTGTTTAAAGTTTACAGTAATCATTTACTGGGTTTGCAGTCAGTAAATGATTACTGACTGCAAATCAGCCTGGAACTATGTTCAGTTCCAGGCAGTGTGTAAATACAGTCGGCTTTCTGAAACGGGTTGTAAAGCAGAATCCATCATCTTTTTAAAAGTGAAGGTCATTTCAAAGGCTTAAAGGTCTTACTGCACCACTGTGCACTTCTTTCTATGTTCTGCGGTTTTGTGACTAAGAATAAGATTTTGACTTTAGACATACAGTTAGTGTGTGGGTTCCTGAGGAAGTCAAAAAATAGAGTGCAAATGTATGGCAGGGAATCAAAAGGAGCCGGTCTCTTGCCCAAGGTCACCAAAAGAGGAAGACGACTGTGCATGTTGCAGCTTAATGGCTGTCTGCCATTAATGTCTGTCAGTAATGAAGACAACTGTTCCTACTGTTGCCTGGATACACCAGTGGCTGGATGAGAAACCGATGAATGAAGATGGAGCTGACTAATCAGCTGACTCATCAGAATCAACTTGGATGTGTAGCTAAACCCAGACAGCTCTCTGATCTTGGAAAGAAGGTTCTGTTCTGCAGCAGCATCATTTTTCACATATCAAAGCGTGAATGTTTTCACCATCTGGATAAAAATATAATTAAGGAAAGTGTCTCTAGCATGCTTAAGTTTGCTCAAAGGTAAGAATGTTTTAGATTTTCTTTCCTGCCCATTTATATTTGTTTTCTGATAATAATGATAATATTAATAGCAAACTGTTCAGTTCAGAATAGAGAAAGTCTATTCTCTCAGTGGAAGGACTTAGAACTGGGTGATGTTCTCTATCCTCTTGGTTTTAGTCAGATCTCCAGCAGATCTGTTGAGAGTTTTTGGATGTAATGAGGCTAACAGCGCAGCTGACTGTGTTTTGTCTCTGTGTTGTGTTTTGGTGGGTAGGAGCTGAGATGTCTGTGTCTCTGTCCCACAGCTCACAGCTCATACTCTATTCTTGTTTAGCTTGTCTAAATTCAGACCTGCCTCCGGGTCGAAAGCGTTTCCTTTTCTGTCCAGCCTGCTGACATCGTGGAGCACAGAGGTGCCAGAGGCTGGTCCTGCATAAAGTTTGTTTTCATTGTTTTTACCAGCCTTCAGCTGACATCACCAAGATGCAGCTCTACAACCTAATGGCACCTTTTACAAAGAATACAATAATACAGTAATATGTTTTTTATGAAAGATAACTCTGTTTATTTTATGACTAGAAAAGAATAGTTAGCAGATAAATATAAATATGAAAATGACTTCTTTAACACCCAGTCAGTCGTGAAGGATAGCCCCTCATACTGAACCTGGTTCTGGTTCTGGTTCTGCTGCAGGTTTTTTCCTGCATTAAACTCAATACACTGAGCTGAATGCAGTTTACTGCACTGTTTAATATGTAGAATCAATTGGAATGTAAATGTGATTGAATTGAAATCACTTTTTTGTAAAGTGTAAAGAGGACATTTGCTGTGAATAGATGCTATAGAAATAAAATACAATGAAATGAACTAGTGATAGCTTCTCTTATGTCTTTGGGGCCTCATTATGGAAATAATATATTGTGTTTTCTTTCACTTAAAGTCTCTTTAAACATGATGACTGAGGGCTGTGTCTGTGCGCCTGGTTTGCTGAACTCAGTGTTGGTTTGGGAACGCTCCAGTCATAAACTCAATCTGGACCTCGGCTGGTTGGAGATGTAGCAGAGAAAAGCAGAAACACTGAAAAGGAGAACATTTTTGCCATCCCTGAATTCTCACTATAATCACTTGTAGACATTTTTAAGATGTTGTTTGTGTTTGAATGAAATCAGAAATTTATCTGAGCGAACCATCAAGATTGTTTGGCTTTGAGATTAAATAATTTAAATCAGTTTGAAAGCATGTGAACATTACTGACTTCTTTTTTTTTTTTTTTTTTTTTTTACCGAAAATACCACCACATGAGAGGAAAGCTAAAAGGTGAAAGACAATATGTGATGATTTAATAGTAAGTAAGGCATGATGCTAGTTACCAGCACTAAATACTTTCAAAGACCTCATCTAAGGAATAAACGTAAAACAATGCAAAGAAAGTGATCCAGTTAATGGCTTCCCTGTTGTCACTTCTGGCCTGTCTTAGTCTGCAGCGCGGCATGAACAGGACAAGCAATCACAGCAGCACTTTTCTAAAAACTTCTTACTTGAAGATTTAGAAGTGACTTCAAATAGATGTCCTTGTTTTAAAAACACGGTGAGTGCTGGGATTTTTCTCCCTGTGCTCACATTGACCTGCAGAAAATGTCCTGACTGAGACAGAAACACTGGCACTCACTGAGGAGCCCAACTACTTAGAAAAATGTCTTTTTCATCCAAATCATTTTCCTTTCCACCTTTTCACCTGATTCCTCATCTTTTCTGAAGTTCGGCCATTTTTTTCTTCTGTGCTCTTTTCTCTGGGCTTCATCCCCTAAATATAAAATAATTCATATTATATGGCGTGTTTAAATTTACAACGATAAGAATCACTGTTACTAATTTCACCAGAACAGTTAAGCTCAGGCTGCCTGAGAAAGCAGTGTGTTTTACCATTTGTCATCATCATGGAAAAACTGTTTGGATATTAAGCTGGGATCAAGTATGTGCTTCCAAAAAGAGCATCTGATCCGTCTCCGACTCAACACATCAGTGTTGTGACCCACTGATACACACGCCTTATGAGGAGTGTGTGGATGTGCCCACTGCTGTGCCTGATGCTCCGCAGACCCTCACAGCTCCACCATCTCATTCTGACTTAAATGCTCCTGATATGTGTTTCATGGTTGGGTGCAGCATGCCTGCTGCTGTTGTTTACACTGCTGTGCACAACATGAGAGTCACACTACTCTGCAATTTCTTCTGCTCATCTTTAGAATGAAGCTCTGTTCTCCTATATTGTTGATTAATACAATAAAATATGGAGTTCCAAGCCAAAGGAAGCATGCAGGCTTGGCTGTCGGTTCCCCTGGACTGGTAGACTGGGGTGGTAGTCCCTCTAATCAAAACGAGAGAGTCCCAACTACATGGGGATCACACTCTAAAGCCTCCCTGGTCTGGTCTCGTCTGGGGTTCTGGAGAAGAAGAACCGTCGGATAGTTGAAGCTCAGTTTCAGGGAGAGCTGTGTTGTGGATGGAAGTTCAGGATTTGTTACAAGACAAAAGGTTAAAAGAGTAAAGTTCATTAGCTGGGACTTGCAGCATGAAAAGGTAATGCTAAGTATTCCGAGAGTAAAAAAAAATTAAAAGAGCTTGAATTAATAATTGTATTGTTGACAAAAAAAAAAACATTATTCTTTTAAAGTAAATATGATTTAAACATGACTGTCTCTGGTCATGTGGATGAACTTCATGCTGGTCTCTGATACACCTGGATGGACAGTGAGTGTCTGTGTGTTCTGATGTTTTCCAGGATGGAGGTCAGAAGTGCATACCGTCTGAAGACTATGAGTGTGAGGAGGTGAGTCGCTGATTCATCCCCTCAGGCTGATAACACATAATTATGGATCCAGGATGCTTTATGATAATGCATAAATTAAGAACAAACCTTGTTAGTCTCTGTTCACACACAGATAGCGTTGATTTCAAATTTTTATTAATATATTATGAACTGACTCTGCTCTTTGTGACAGCTTGCTTTCAAATATGTTCTATTTATTTTTTAAGCTACCCTTAGATTTAATAAATTTCATATAAATGATTTTTAAGAATAAAACTGAACTGTGATGGACAGGTGACCTGTCCTCCAGGGTGACGCCGCCTCTCACCCGTTGACCCGTTGACAGAGTATAAAGGCATCAGAGTATAAAGGCATCAGAGTATAAAGGCATCAGCACTTCTCCCGACCACAGTGGGATACGGGTGTAAGCAAATGGATGGATGGATGAATAAGGCTGAAAAATTTGTAATTAATAAAATGACAATGCAGTTACAATATTTAAGAACCAGGTGTTACATGAGCCATTGGGATTAGGTGAAATTAGCTCTAAAAGCCAACAAACAACATCATTTGCTTGTTGTTCAATCAGTTGATACTGTAAGACAAAATAATTTCTTTAATAGAACATGTTTCAAAAAGCTTTTGCTAAATTAGAATTCTATAAAACATCTAACAATTGATTCTGTTAATGATGTGTTGACAAGTCATCACAGCAGAGGATTGAATGTGGACTACCAAGATGGCTGTGGCATGAACAGCTGTGTTAGCAAGAGCAGAGTTTGAGCATTCCCAGCGTTAGCAGCCAGAATAAACAATTACCATCTTGCCTGCTTCTAAGGACTATGCAGTTATTTATGTGGGTAAGCAAGACGAGTCACATCAGAATAAACTAATGTTGGTGGTGGAAGTGACTCTTCACCTGTGATCATCTTTCCAAAGCAGAGTTTATGATGCTAAAAGCTGCCAGCTAATTCACAGCAGAACAAAACAAATCGAAACTCAATGAATATTAATTGTTTTCCTCTAATTAGAAGATAATGAATGCTAAACAAAAAATGGCTAACCTCAACTTTAGGACAAATTTTGAACAAAATAGCATCTGGTGTTTGGAATTTTCTGGAAGGAGCAGACCTGCAAAACTCATTTCTCCCTCTAACACTTCTCTTTTTCTTCTCTCTTTGCTCAGACTTTGTTAGCCCAGGGGTCAATAGACTCTCAGGATTCGGTGGGACCTAAAAGCAGCAGCCAGCAATCAGCGCCGTTACTCCAACACATTTCTGTGACTGTGTGTGTGTCCATTCTGCCAACACTTCTACGCTTCATGTCATAAATTTGAACTCACACACCTCCAGGCATAACCACATACACACAATCCTAAATGTCAAGCAACAGATGTCCAAGCATCCACTACGGCCTTTTTTTGAAGAGAGTCTGGAGCCGGTCCAGATGAGCGGTCCTTCTGCACAACACAGTCATACGCCGGCCATGGGAGGGAGAACGGAAGCAGCTGCACTGTCGCGTGTTGTATGTGATTGAAAAGAGGAATCAGAAACACAAATGAGAGACTCTTGGGATTCTGGTTCACAGTGACTTCACTTTCAATGCTCTGAGTCTTCACGGTGTGTGTGCTCTCTGTGCAACCCGGCCCGGACTCACTCCCCCAGGCCCGTCTGGATCTGAGACAGCTGGGCCGACAAACACTGGAAGCGAGCATATGACTGTGTGCACACACACTCACACACAATTTGATCAGAAGTGTTAGAGTTGGCAGCTTCAGAGAGAGGAGAAAGAAACGACAGGGAAGGACAGCTGGGACAGATCCTTCCATGAGGTTTGTCAACTCAATTTATCCTCGTTCAGACCTCCCTAGTGGCAACAAATCTACACAACATGCAAACATCACACAAGCCCACCTACATTCATCCTGTCACTTTCCCCTTAGACCTACTTAGCGGGTAAACAGGGTCCCCACATGGACACAAACACTCATGCTGTACACCAGTGTGCTATTTGTGGGTCTTTATCTTCATTTTGTGGTCTACATCCTGTACAAACTTCATTTACTGTGGAAAATGAAAAGTAAAAGTCCAGTGAACGAGTGTATGCTTCACCTCAGTGTTCAGCCTTGTGTGTGTGCGTGTGTGTGTGCGTGTGTGTGTGTGTGTGTGTGTGTTTGTACGTCAGTGTGGATGTCCATGATGATTGTTGACACATCTGTGCATGGAGGCAAATAAAGGAAGGAACAGGTGGAACTTTAATCAGATGACAAACAAACTGGAACATGATGTGTGTGCACAGCTTAAAAATTATGTCTAAATTCAAATTTAATCTACAGCAGTTAGTTGACTCTTTTATGGAAATATTTAACTATATCAATGAACTAATTCTGTTTCATAGTGTTCTCAAGTCAAATATTTTTTGAAAATTTTACTTTAAGTTGGTGGCTAAATAGTATTTTAACCAATTACACACATTTATTTTTAAAAGCAGACAGTTTGTATGTTTTAAACTGGTTTCTGTGGTGCAGTGGTTTCACCTGCACCAGTTCGCAAACAGATGTCATCTTCAGCCACTTTGCAAACAAAAAGTGTCTAATCAAACCATTCAAGTAATGAGATTCCAAATGTTTGAGAAGACTGGGCACAAAGAACACAGACACACTGATCCTGGAGTACTTTGCATGTTAAAGAAAGTAAATAGTTAATGGCAGTAAAGAAACTATGAGTGGCTTCATCTGGGAGAGAAACACAGCAAAGCAGATCAGCTCTGAGTCAGTTGGATGAGAAAGAGCACATACAGGTAGACCAAATAAAGCCTCGGCCAAAGGCAAAGTCTGGGAGAGATACTGATAGGACCCAATGCATCACTTTTACAAACCCAATTCAAATAATTTCAACCTATATTCAATTGAATTCACTACAAAGGCAAGATGTTTAATGTGCAAAGAGAAAATCTTGATTGTGGTTCTGCACAGTAGATGCTGCTGACTCCTCTGGCCCAAACGCACCTGACATGGACTGATGCAAAGCAGGCAAGTGCAATGCAAAGCAAGCAGCTTACATTTCCTTTAATAAATGATGTTTTTTTTTTTTTTATCCTATGATGAGCAAAACACTAGATTGAAAAGGAGTACGTGGTAGTTTTTTTTTTTTTTTTTAATCCTGCGTAATTCATTTTAAAAGTTGTGTTGATTCATCCATACCTTTGAAAAACTCCACAACTAAAAACAATATCTGACACCAGTTCCTGTTTGTTTGTTTCATATGCCATTAAGTCATGAGAAGCTGACACACAAAGTAATAACATGCTGATGATGAAAGAAAACCTTCCTGACTGTGTCAGAGCTTCCTGTCAGATTGCCTCAGCTGCTGCCAGTGTTGAGTGAATAAACAGAGATGGGTGGACATTTCACAGCAACCAATAAGGAGAGATTCTTCAGATTTCTGTGATCAGCTGTGTTCAGTCAACACGTGTTTGGTTATTTTGAACATTTCTTGTCTTTGTCTTACTTCCATAAAATTGTTCAATGTGTATGTTTGTGAGTGTGCACTTTACCTCTGGCCTCTGTATGGAGTATTTTTTATGTTTTGTAGAAGCTACTGACTGGTCATCAGGTCAGTGTCATGGTGGCCGTTCCCCCTTTCAGAGAGGGATCAGTTTCTGTTGTTATGGTGTTGCCTTACTTTACAGTTTTTTATTACCTAAAAGTAAAAATGGTTCTGAGAGAAGTGACACTTTTCCAGGGCAGAAGTCTAAGCTAGCCACACTGCTGTTAAATTAGGAAGACATTTGAATGATCTCCAAAGAGGGACTTTTGATGAATTAATAAACCGACATTTTGTATCGTGACCAAAGCTTGGTATTGCTTTTATCTAGGGGTGCACCGATCTGTCGACCAGCCTATTTATCGGTGCCGATTTCCTTAATTTTGGGAGATCAGTGATCAACCAATCTTATCTACCTCAGAAAATGTTTAAAAATCAGCCACTGTCCTCTTCTGCTCTCCAGTGAGAGCTTTGACTGACAGACCGGCCCACCAGGTCATGTCTACATGTCTGCTGGAAACAATAGTCACCTCAATGTTGGCAACTCAGCAACTTTCTTGCTATATTTAGCAACATTTCAAAATCAGGTCAGGTCAGGCTTTTTAAAGATTGGCTATCAGCGATCAGCCAGAAAACTGCAGTCGGTGCACCCCTACCTTTCCCCTTACAGTGAGCTAATATTTCACACTACAATGGAATCAAAGTCAAACCATCTCATCAGATTAATCCTACAAAACTCATGTGATCCTTGGATATTTAAAGAACATAATTTTTTGGTTTTGCCATATCTTTTGAAAATTTCAGTTGCAAGTGATAGGGCAACCCACACTACTATTCCCCAGCAGAAAAAAAAAAACTATTTCTTCTTAAACTAATTGGTGTGATGTTTGTGCATAATAATAATTTAAATAATTTATTATTTGTAAGATTTTATGACCCACAGTGGAAAAAGCTGCCATTTGTTTTTTCCCTAGTTACATGTTTTACTTGGCAAACAAAACATATTGACCACATTTTGTGATAAGGATCATATTTTGTGTTTATTGTTTTTATTAACAACATCGAACCAACAGTTGGTACTAAAAACTATCCACCTGCTATCCAGCTATAAGCATCATTTATACATGCAGACTAAAGTAACTATGAAAGCAAAAACAAGCCAACTTTGATGACCTTTGTTAATAATTAGCAATAGTATAAAAAAACTTAATCTCTTTTTGCTTCAGCTCTTTATCTTCTGGATGAAGTCAGTTCCTATGTTTTGAACTATGTTGTATTGTGATCCTCCATTTCTCAAACAAGTTCCCTAAGACTGACCAGAGAGGCTGATTCTTTCATGTTCACCTTTATTGTTCCCATGCAAAGTTCAAAAAACGCTGCTGGTAATTTGAAAGTTGTCTCGACTAAAATGATCTGCTGTTATCTAACATTGATTGGTTATTTCTAAGCCGAGGAATTCGATGCGATTTTCATAAGAAGGGAAATGTATAAAATTTTATACAACAGTAGTTGGAGTTCCAATCGGGGGGTTGCTGGTTCGATTCCCGCACCGTCTGATTCAGTCTTTTTGGGCAAGTCGGCCCATGCAGCCTGCTGCCAGTGGCGCCTTTGTAAGACTGACAGTGGCTGGAATCCAGCAGCTTACCACCATCAGTGTGTGAACAGCTGACTGCAGCGTGAAACCCTTTCGGCTCCTCTGGAGTTGATAAAATGCTGTACAAGTGCTGACCATTTACCACTGACACTACATTCACACGCTGATAGTGGTAAGCTATGTTCTGGCAATACAAAATAATGCTTATTGTTTTGTAGAAATATGTTCTTTCTTGCAAATGGATGTCCTTGTAATTTTTTTTTTTTGTCAAAAAAGCCAAGCAAAGTTGATCGTAACTGAGTTGTTAAAAAAAAGAAAAAAAAGGTAAAACATCACATAGTGTGAATACTTTTTAAAGGCATTCTGAATGGAGGACGTTAGTTTATTTTTATGTTGGCACCATAAGCTTTTCTTATCCGCCTGGTGTCACTGTCACTGCCTGCTCCTTAAAGCATCTCTCCCAGTAGCTGCTCAGGTCCCGTTCACATTGAAATTGGAGTGAATTGGACTTCCCTTTACTCCCACCTAGGTACAGATCCAACACCTTAGCTCTTTTGTCCTGCTTGCTGGAATACGTAAAAATATTGGTTTTTCAGATTGCAAGGTCCATGCAAAGATAAATCCTGTCAGAAGAAAACCCTGAGACTGTAATAGCTTGAAGGGGGAGGAAGGCAGAAAAACCTGAAGAGGCTCTCAGAATTTATTTGCACCTCAGACAAGTGGTAGTCTCGGTTCTCGGAGAAAATGCTGGGATATTTTTACAATTGATGCTGCTTTTGCATGACAGAAGAACAATTTTGTTTTACTCTGCTCGCATTAATTGTCATCTCAAGTTTGTAAGAGAAGGTCAACATAAGGATATTAACTTATGCACCACAGACAAGTTATTGACTGGAAATAACCTCTGTGCAGAACCCCAACTGAAAAATTCAGTAGCCTCCATGTATGTTTGACTAAAGGACATATCACCTTCAATAATCACCAAATCCAAAATTCTACTTCATTCTAATGGAACTAGAGTGGACTGAGAAGTTACCCAAAATGTCATTGAAACACATTTCAGTGGATGAAACGGGACCAAAAGTTGCCTCATTGCTTAATTACATTCCTGACTGTTAATATCTACTGACATATCGACTGACATGTAAACAGTTATAGGATCTCAATGATGCAAACATTTTTAATTTGTGCTGTTTAGAATTGCTGAAGTGATCAGAAGCGACTATTAGCTTCAAGAATTTATTTATTTTTCATCTAGCTCATAATAAAAAAATGTATATAACAGCAAAGGAGTAATTGCAAATAATAACACAGAACTCCACAATAAAACCCCCAGGGTAAAGCAAAAACTGCTGTCATGTCTGCATTTCTCACCTCACAGATATATAATCTGTGTTAAAACAGTCCCAGTGGCAGACTGCAGTCGTTACAATGACCTTACCACGTTAAATATGAACTGAAAAGCTTATCCACAGTAATTGTGTGTTAATTTGTTGCTTATCATCAAATCTATATTGTAGTTAATTTATTCCCCAGGTGTTTTTTTCGCTTCTCTAAGTTCCTCTAGTCAGAGTCGTTTAAGTAGAAAAAGCCCCATTCCTCAAGTAAAAAAATACATCTAGAGTAATGTCTGAAGACGTTCTCAGAAACTGCAGTTAAACTTTTCAGACTCATGTCTGATTATGTTTGAGCCCTGCTCTCACTAACAGGTTACCGGGTGGTTCCATTCTACAGAAACAATCTATAGTTACTGGAGACATTTACTTTAGAAACTCAAAACTAGTCCTTTAAAAATAGAGCGGATCATCTCCTTTTCTCTTCTGAGGAATTAAGGATTACCTCCTCAAACAAATCAACGTATCATATATAGAGAGGCGACAATCAGCAGGTGTTGACAGTGTATTTCAATCAGGAAGAAAATATGTTTTTAAAGTGTTCTATGTTTTCTGTTTCCCCCTTTTTTTTAGGTTGTTTTTCTTTTTTTAGGAGTATGAGACATTTATGAATTTATACTCTAACTTGTATTTGGACATGATGGAAAACTTAAAAATCAAATAAATCGATAAGTTTAAGTTTAAGGTTAAACGACAGTTGCAAGTATAAATGAAAAAAAACATAATTCATTTGCAAATGGTAAGGAAAAGACATTTTTGGATATTATAGTGAACTATTTTCTATTGTTTTTTAAATAGTCAGCAGCTTTGTCGGCTTCAGCCATGACATGTTTACATCATTTGAATTCTGTTTTTTTAAACACTCTTACAACATTTTGTTTCTGGATCCAGTATTGGGATGAAACTGTATTTTAAAAGTCCTGCTACTGCTAGATGTTGGGAAAGAAAAGTTTGTTTGTCTGAATGATCCGAGTTCCTGCAGGCTGCCAGCAGGGCCTTCCTGTCTGGAATCACAGGCTCAATGAGTGGAATCACAGTGAAGTTGTAAATTTGCTGATCTGTTGTAAACTTTAACAGCTCTACGGTGTAAACTAAAATATGTGTCTGGAGATCTAAATAAAGTAACATCTGTAACAAAAAAACAAACAAACAAAAAAAAAAACACTGTTTTCTTTGTGTGTGAAAAGACTGACTTTTTTCAGTTGGAACATTGTCCTTCCCACACTAAAAAAAAAAGATATTCTGGACTTAATTAAAAATGTTATGTCAAGACGTTCCACATAACTGTTTCTACTTGTGCGCTGTTCATCTTGCCAGTGTTTTTTTCTCCTTGGGTTTGAGTTGTCAGTGGAGCTTGATGAAGCTAACTGGATCATATGAAGAACCATGTTAGGAAAAGTGGTGAGTTATTCCGCTGAGAGCATAAACTGAATGACAATAGAAGGAATAATGACATAATGCTACAGAGGGAGCTTAGAGACAAGTTAGCATCAACTGGGACGAGAGACTTCAGCGTTGATGCAACATGTTCCTTCTGCTTGACGTGCTTTTATTCCTAAATTTTACTTTTCTGGTTTTTCACTTATCTCAACTATTTGGAATTTTTTAGAAATTTTATTTAAATGGAGCTTCTCGTCTTTTCAGGGGATTAAAATGTCAGTAGAGACCAGAGTCATTTGAATCAAATTAGTTTAGCTGTAGTAATTTCATCCTAATGGAAGCATTTATACATGTTGATTTAAAAAAAACACAAATTACTGAAACTGGAACAATTACTCAAGTATTTAGCAACAGCAGGCCGACACACAGACTTATCCTCATTTTTCCTCTGTCCTATTTTTTTTTTTTTAACTGACCCAATGTTTGTCTGCCTGGATCCCAAGGCAGCCAGTACATGTAGTGGTGCTGCAGAGACCACCAGTACATCTGACCTACTCACACCTCACATGAGCCTCTGATCCAACGTAGGTCAGAGTGATTCAATTGGTATTTCTCTGTAGAACTGATATAAAAATAAATTAGAAAGAAACTTTTTCAAAATTGGTCACAGTTTTATTTATTTATTTATTTATTTATTTATTTATTTATTTATTTATTTATT
>VMRN01000899.1:0-10668 GCA_010277015.1 Poeciliopsis turrubarensis | reverse complement strand
TGCACACTCATGCACATGCATGCTCCGGCGAATGCACACTGGAGCATGAGGGTGCATAAGGTGCACACTCATGCACATTGGATTTGATTATACTGAACAAACATGAGAACAAGCTGTTAATCTTTATGTTGTGCACAGGCTACAATCTTTAGACGTAAGGATCAGGGACATCTCTCCAGGCTGGAGTTGTTGAAGCAAAAGGTTGATTACCTTATACCACAAGTAGACCTGTCGGGTAGCAGATGGTATGTCTGTAAACGGATATGAGCAAATTCTGAGTTATCTGCACTTTGTGGATAACTATACCCACCAGCCAGCAAACACAGACAGGCTCTTCAAAATAGCACCAGTGCTAAGTACACTTCAAAAAAATTCCTGATGGCAGCAAACCCTGAAGAATTCCAATCAATTGATGAGCAAATCATTCCCTTCAAAGGCCAACTGTCAATTAAGCAATAGATACCCAAAAAGCCCAAACTCTGGGGAGTGAAAGTGTTGGTCAGGGTAGGGTCCTCGGGTTATATGTATAAATTTGAAATATACCAGGGCTCAGCAATTAGGGCTCAGAGCAGTGGTTTGGGAATGGCTGGAGATGTAGTGTTGCGCCTTTGTGATGACACAAAGCACAGAAACCACAAGGTGTTTTTTTGTGAGGCCTTGAAAGACCTTGGCATCTATGGCACAGGTACATGCAGAAGAAACAGAGTGAAAGGAGCAAGAGAGAAACGAAAAACAACTGAAAAAAGAAGGCAGAGGAGCCTGCTCTCTTGTCAGCACAAACAGTAACGTCACTGTCACACGTTGGCTTAACAGCTCAGTCATCCACATGGCATTGACCTGGGCAGGTCAGTCCCCTGAAGACACGGCCCAAAGATGGCTGAAGAAAGAACAAACCAAGGTCAGTGTCCAAAGACCATACTCAGTGGCCCTTTATAACCAGTGGCCCTTTACAACCAACAGTGGATCTCCTTTACCAGTGTGTGGCAATGTATCCCCACAGACATAGAAACAAGCGATGGTACATCAGAGTGTTCTTTCATTTTTTGGATGTGACTGTTATAAATGCCTGGCGACTCTACCTGATGTCTGGATTGGAAAAAATGAATCTCCTCATCTTCAAAGCTTTTGTGTGGCCCGTGCACTGATCAATTCTAGCTTCAGTCAGCAAAAAAGAAAAGGAAGACCCAGTGGAGCTCCACCTCCAGCAAAGTGGAGTTAGGCTTACTGCTAAATTGTGTTAAGAAACACACAAGGAGACCAGGATATGGGTCATCCGGACTACACCTGCCTCTATAACTTTAGAGTACATGGAAAACTTGCCAAATGATGAGGACAACAAAGAGGAAATGGATAAGATATGGAGAAACATGTTTTTTACTCTTTCATATATTTCTTTTGTATATGTTTACACAATTTTCAGGTCACAGTGAAAACTAAACAAATACAAATATTAAAATACAAAACACAAACCCACAATACAAACAACAAACAAAATGTACCTCGCTGCTTTCACTGGGGAACACCATTTCCTTGATCCAAACATTTGACAGTTCATTTGGTTCAATGCATTTCTCTGTTTTTATAGGGCCTGTCCTCTTTATCTACAGCAGCCCGTGAGGTACATACAAAACAAAATCCCAAAATGTTACAAAGTATAAATACCATTAAACAAAATAAATCACCAACAATGCTAATCAAAAAGGACAAACATACATAAACAACCTGCAACAGTCATAAATTAGAAAATTCACCTTAAATAGTTTAATTTAAATTTAATTTAATTTAATTTAAATTAAACTATTTAATTTAAATAAATAGTTTATTTATGGACAATAATTTTGGACAAATTATTGTCCAAAAATAATTTGGACAATTCATTTCAAATAGTTTACAATCCATTACACCGGTAATTGTCTGCAGTTTGCCTCACTCACTTTACCACCTTTAACACTTTATAATGGTCAAAAGCTATAATTTTTTACCTTTACTTGTTGAAAAAAAAATTAATTGCTGAAAGGCTGTACTGGTGATGAATGCATGCTGTAATATAACATTGTGATTTCTTAAATATTTTTCACATTATACATTTTTTAGTCAAGAAACTGAAAGCACTGTATATGGAATCCATTCCTAATTCAATCTTTTCAGGTTTTTATCAGCTTCCTTTTGTTTTGTAATTTTTATTACAGCATATTTTACCTCTTTTGGATGTATTTTGTTTGTGTAGCTTTTAAATATGTATTCTGTTTAGCTCATAAACCATTCGCTTTGCAATTCAAAGTCAACAACTAGTCAGCAGCCTAAATTATTGATTTCAGATTGCCAAAGCATTAAAATAATAATCTCAGGTATTTTCTATTTATTCATACTTACATAATATTTTTTATGTATTTTAAATAATAAAAATGATTTTAAAACGGTTTTCTTTCCCCCTGAAGTCTGGAGCATCGTTTCACATTAAGGCGCCTGAATTCAAACGGGCCAATCAGCGCGCTGCGTTGGCCTCCAGAGCAGACAACGACGAACAACAGCTTCACATAAGTTTCACTTTGGACTATGGCGTCAAGCGATCGTCAATTGGACTTCAGTTACTAAGGTAAGAAAATCATCAAATGATCCAAATTTGCTTATTTATTAACTGCTGTGCTGTAGAAAGCGAAGGTGCTAATGGTAAAGTCGAGTATCTTAAATATCTTAAATACCGCCTAGCATTAAGAGTTTACCACTTGGACTAAAAAACAGCCTTCTGCATGTTTTAGGGACGTGTGATTTAATATAACGGTTGTATAAGTGAAGCTTCGTTTAAATGCCTATTGAACTGGATTTTTCTGCCTTTTAGGTGAGCTAACCTCATGGCTCTGTTCTCTCAAAGACGTATTCTGGCAGCATATGTGGACAATCGGCACATTTAAGTTAGAAAAATAGATCCAAACGTTGTTTGTAATCAGATTTTTAGCTCAATATCAAACCATTTTAGTAACTATTGGATGTAAATATTTAATTGTCTCATTTGTGTTTTTAGCACCTGTTTTTTTTGTTTGTTTTTTTTTTGCATACTTACAAACTTCACTGAGTATTGAAACAGCAGAAAAATATTAAGGAGCTCTACATGTAAAAATGTTTTTCCTTTAAGTTTTATGGATAGTTTATGCTTTAACACATGAAATTTGATATGATAGGTAACTAAATGATGTTCTGATCAATATTAAATTAAGTTTTTGATATATTACATCATTAAATTGACAGTGTTTACTATGAAAATGACTTACTGTAGAGTTGTGTTTGTACATTTTGGACATGCTTTGTGCCAGTCACCGACCACTTTTGCATGTCTTTGGTTTTTTACAGTCATGTTAAGAAGAAGTGAACTTTTGAGAAACAACGGGTACTATGATATGTATGGACAACCTGTTATTTCATACAGAGAGACGCCAATCAGGTAGATTAAATCAGGAATTTTTATTACGTGATATGTTTCATGCAGTCATCTGCTGATCAGTGTCCATTTTAACTCACTTGTATATTTTTCATCTAGGGCCATAAGGAGGTGCATAGCAGGTTGTCCTGCCATCCCACCCACAGTTACATTTTGAGCGAGGTCTCATTATTGTGGTGACACTGATTTACAGAGAGACAGATGATAAAAACTCTGCTACAGGGTGGTTTAGATATCTCTGTCTTGGTCTTTCTGATTTCATTACTTTTGGTAAATACTCTCCTACAAACAGTCAATTTGGAAGTGTTACAGAAAGTCTGTATTTTGAAATTTGTCTCACTGTTGTCTTCTGCTCATGTTCATCAGCTTGTATTTGCGGGATTTTTTCCGTACACTCACGACCTTCAAAGTTGTCTCTTACACCAACACTGACAGACATGGTAGGCTTTCTCTTCCTAATCTTAACCCTGATTTAATTATACTGAGCAAACATGAGAACAAGCTTAACGTTTATGTTGTGCACAGGCTACAATCTCTGGACGTAAAGATCAGGGACATCTCTCTTGGCTGGAGTTGCTGGAGCAAAAGGTCGACATCCTTCTACCACAAGTAGACCTGTGGCCCAACTTTGCTCTGGAGTCTCAAGGTGAATAATTATGAATAAGATCATCAACTAGATTTCAAATTTTCAGTATTAAATTTTTCTGACTCATGTTATTTCTATTCTTGTGTTTTGTGTACAGGAGCAAAGTAACAACCTCAGATTCATTTGAGAGCCATCGGGGATGTAAATTGGCTGGGTTGTCTATCAGGACACCTCCTATAAATGCTGACATTGTAATTAAGGTCTGAATGATAATCAGATCATTAAAGAAATATTAGGAAAAGTGGTGTTTGTTGTTGATATAATATTAGGCTAATAATACCAATATTATTAGCCTAATAATAATATAGGCTAATAATATTAGCCTAAGTATTGATATAATACCAAGACTAATATACTATTAGTCTTGGTACCCCACCTAAAACTTTGTTTTGTTCTCTGTTTTCAGGGAAGAACTCATCTGTATCCTGGACAATGCTGGGCCTTTCCAGGCTTCCCGGGACGTTTGGCCGTCTCACTATCACACAAAGCCACCATCAGTCGTGTCCCTGGGTCACATTCCTAAGATTGTGTCCCCAACTTCTTCTGTCTCTAGTGCTCCCAAAGAATTTTCTGTATATGTAAGTCAAATAAAATGAGTGTCAAAACTGTAATACATCAAGTATATATTTAAAATGTGATAGCATTGATTCTGTATGACATCCCTTGATCTCATTCTAAACTATGCAAACTTTCTGTCTGCACTAATGAATTTTCTACTTATCTCAGAATATGATGTTTTTAGATACACCAACTAAGTTTCACATGTCTTGAAAGGACAAGATAATGAACTGGATTTTTATCTAATTTACAAAGAATTTAGAAGATGAGGAAACTCATTTGGGAACTTTCCTATATGATGAAGATGGAGACCAAATACAGACATTCAAACTTCCTGTAAAAATGTCAAATTAATGTTTAATTAACGTAATACAGTTCTCACAGAAGCACAGAGTGACTGACCCTGTTATAAATATCGATCATCTTTCCTAACATACAATCATAAGGTTCTTCACTGGGTATTACTAGCATTCAATTTAAAAAAATAGTTCATAAAAAATGGCAGATTCCATATTATTGTTCCATTCAAAAGATTCCAATGACAATTTCCATTTAAACCGTAAAAATTATGTTAATTCTGAACTTCTAGAGCTGTTTAACGAGACTGTAACTGATTGAAAGCATTGAAAAAAATAATCAGTCAACTTTGTAGCAATTATATTGTCTAGAAATAGACAATATTTAGAGACAATATGGTGGGGTGGTTAACACCCCACCAGGTAACCTGTGCTACCCACCCCACCTGGTGGGTAGCACAGGTTACCTGTGACGGCGGTGGAGGAGACTCGGACCGGTCAGCAGCGGAGGCTTCAGCAGGTTCCTGAAGAAGGGTCCTGAAGAAGAGCCGCCGCTGCATGCTGGCCTGTAGACGGCGGTGTAGTGGAGCCGTGCTGGGTCGCAGTGATGCTCCCTCACCCAGCCCTGCAGAGCTGGAGGACTGACATGGGACAGGGGGAGCTGCAGCTGAAGCTCTTTCTCTCTTCACCTCCCCCTGGATGAGGTTGAAGAGGAGCTCCTCCTCTGTGGCAGGGACTGCTGCCGTCTCAAGTTGAAGAGGGAGAGGAGTGTGGCGACGCTCGCTCCTTACGCGCTGAGGAAGTGGAGTGACGTCCACAGCTGGAGGTGGGGGAGCCCCTGCTCTCTCGTTGTCGCCATTCGGATCTGGTGGCGTCCAGCCACCACGAAGAGGGTCAGTCATGGTGGCAGACGTGGTCATGACTGGCCGTGGAGATGAAGAAGATGCAGCCGGGGGTCTTTGAGGTGAGGTTGATGGACAGGGGTGGGCGGGTCCCTCCAGTTCCTCCTCCGGACCCTCAGTCTGGTCCTGCTGCTCCTCTGGACCCTCAGTCTGGTCCCATCCTCCCTGGATCGCTTACAGGGAGGATGGGAGTGGGAATGTAAGGAGTATACGGGAGAGGTGGGGAGGAGGGAGGGTGGAGGGGAATAGAGCGTCATGATGATAATGAGGAGGCGGAGTTTGGAGAGACCAGCTCCTCATCAGTCATGATGAGGAGCAGCTGCACCTCATCAGCAGTCTTTGGGTCAATCTCCAACCCAGGTTGCGTTTGGCCCACTTTAACGCAACCTCCAGAGGAGCCAGGAGATCCCCACCGAGGTCCCCGAGCAGCTTCCTGTCCTCCAGGAGCACCTCCTCAGTGACCCCGCAAGATCATGATGGTGCTCCACGCCCAGTGTTGCCATCGATCAAGTCCAGCGTTTTATGGCTGGGGTTCGCTGGCTTGATCGCGGTCGCCAGGTTGTCCGTCAAGCACTGGATCGCGAGCGGGTTGCGGTCGTTGCGGGACACATTATGCAGGTGGTGCATGAGCAGTCTGTGTAGCGGCCTTACTTTGAGGGCGAAGAGCGAGTCCTCAGACTGCTGGTGGTCATTGCGGTCCTGCCCTCCTCGCTGCGCTCCGGGCGCCCGCCACTGCTGCCGCTGCTGCTACTTGCCACGTCCTCGGCGTGGTGCTGTGCCCTGGTTCCAGCTGCGGGAGCGGGGGTGGGGTTGCCGCTTCTGGTAGGGATGCACCATTTGAGGACGGGAACCTCTGTTGCGGCTCGGGAGGCGGCGGTTCCGGGTCACAGAGGCATAGCTGCGCACCTGGTACTCCTGCGGAGGGGCTCTGTTGCACGATGCGCCCCAGCCTTGCTGTGGTGGTCCTCTGCCCTGGTGTTGCTGCGGAGGATCTCTGTCGTACGGCCACGGTGCGTGTAGCGCTGTCGGTCGGTCGGTCGCCAGGTTCGCCGTCTGCCCCGGCCGTGCTGGACCCTGATCCAGCCTTCTTCCTCCTCCAGATCAAAATCCCATGTCATAAAGGCGAAGATCCAAGCTAAATATATATATATAAATAAATAAAACTGTTTAAACTAAAGCAAACTGACTGTAAAAAAGAAAAAAAGCGAGAGCTTTGTGTTTTTTTAATACGGAACTGTGACAGCAAACAAAAGCAACGTTTCGGTTATGATGAACCTTAATCAGGCTGTTTGCTGTCAACTGTCCAAAAGGACAAACGTAACAATATATAGACATTTTTTTTCAAAATTCCAACTAAAAAGTTATATTTACAGTCAGCGGACCCTGATGGGTCCGTTGGACGGAAGCTGCACGTCATCAGTGGCCAGGAGAGGGAGTGACAGAAAACAGCTGATTTTTATTTCCATGCGCTGCCTCCCTCTGCTGGCCGATCATTATATTACACAATGTGCAGACTCCATCCAGCAAACATTTAAAAAATATGACAATTGATGATATTTACAGGAGAACGAAGACAAAAAAGTGACAGTATTTACAAAATTCACAATTATAATATTTACAAGTATATTTAATAAAATTGGCTGAATGGCCCTTATAGAAAATGTAAAGTGGCGAAAAAATTCGAAGATTTACATATATTTATATATACAACATCATTCTCAGTGATGCACAGTGTTTTACTGGAGGAATATGAATTTAAATAATGGGAATTAGGGCTAAAATCAGGTGTTAGGGTTAGATGTGAGGTTCTCAGAGGTTAGGGTTAGCAGGAAACGGTGGGTGGGGTCATTAAATAGGGATAATAATAATAATAGTAATTAATATGTTAGCAGGGGCTGATGGTTAGGGTTAGGGATTATGACTGTGGATTTGTACGGGGGACCAGGCAATAATCTGGTGTTTTTATTCCACAGGGACAGGGCCACCCTCGCGGTCATCACAGAGAGGATAGGACAACGAGGGCCATCCCAGGCAGAAGGCACTGGCCGGAAAGAGTTGGGGTTAGGGTCAGGGTCAAAGGTCAGAGGCCCAGAAGGTTCCGGGTCCCCTTCCCTCAACCCTTCACCCTCTCCCCCTCCCCCTGTGTGCACGGGCACGTCCCGCCAGGAGTCCCCACGCGGAGCCTACCTCTCATTCAGACCCCTGGGGATCTTTGTGTCCAGCCTGTGGATCCACAGTCTCTCAGCCCTTCTCCTCTGGGCTGAGGACCAAGCTGGGTTGCATTCCAGCACCAGGGCTGAAAGTGCATCCCAGCCATGGTGTATAAAGTGCTGCACTAGGGGTGCATGAGTCCTTTTTTGTTTTTGGATATTGTATCTATGCTGGGTGAAACGGGTAAGGAGGCTGTTGCCCGTTTCACCCACATACTGGATCTTACAGATTTGACATGTTATCAAATAAACACAATTTTTTGATTTAGGGTTTCCTGATGGGTCTAATTTGAAAATTGTGTTATTGAGTCTGTTTTGTACCCAGTGCAGCTGTTTAAAGAATTAAACAGCTGAAAGAATTAAAGAATTTGACAGATACAGAGCGATTAACTTGCAACAGATGCGAAAGACTTGATTTTTTTGGCTATCACCTCAGGAGGAAAACATTTTTTTCTTGGCATAAATCTTGTTAAAAGAATACATCAACTTTCATTATGTCTTGACAACAAAACCTCTTATTACAAAACAATAATTTTGTTGTCTGATGATAACGAAAAAAATCCCATAATAGTTTGTTTTCTGGTTTGGAAGATATCGGCATAATTGCCTTGCTATCTTGAGAAAAACTGTAAAATATCTTTACACTGAGGCTTCCATACACTTTAAGACAGACCTCCTTTGTTTCTATTGTCTGTCTATTTGGAACTATGGATTATCAATCTGACGCCCCTAATTTGTACTTCTGTTGACTTACAGGATGACAAAATTGGTTCCTTCCGCTGTGAATCTACAGCTGAACAGCAAATGGGATCATTCAGACAACACCTGCTTCTATGACTTTAGAGTACATGGACAACTTGTGAAATGAAGAGGATAACAAGGAGGGAAGGGGTATAAGATAGAAAAGGGAAAACTACTTTTCATATTTGTTTTTATAATTAATTATAAATCCTTACAAAACACAGTTACACCAGTTGACTGGTGTAACTGTCAACTGGTGCAACAAATGAAGAAGAAAAACAACACACACATATATGAAGGCTCTCAGACAAGTACAACAGCAACCAGTTACATTTTCTTGTTGCCCCCCATCTTAGTGCCTGCACGTTGGGATTTACCCCGGTGATCGAGAGGGTAGCATCCCTCCACCTAGGAGTGGGGGCAAAGGTTCTGACTGTTATTTGTGCTTACACAACAAGCAGCAGTTCAGACTACCCACCCTTTCTGGAGTCCTTGGAGGGTGTACTGGAATGTGCCCCTCATGTGGATTCCTTGTTCTTATACAACTCACAGAATAGACGATTGAAATAAAGACACATTTTGAAAATATTTTCTGTAATAATAATTTTTTTATATAAGTTGTAGCAGTCCCTCAGACCTAAGAAAAATATGGAGAGCTTCAAGGGATGCGGTAGATTCGCATTTACTGTGTTGGAAGCCAACTTTTAAGAACACCGTGAAAACTAAAGAAAATACACAATACATGAATACATTACATAGTAACATTAATTACCTTCACAAACTAATAAAGCTCTAAATATGTACCTCGCTCCGCTGTCCAAGGGCTGCAAAGTTTATAGCGGTAAAGTCTCTTGCTGCTGATAGCCGCTTCCGAAGAATGAGCGCGAGTCACAAAGATGAAGAACATCCTCCTCTTCCTCCGACTCAACATAACCAAACTATAGCGCCCCCTACTAGGTAATGTGGGTAACAAACTACAATCAGCATATATAATGAAACGGGCATTTACAGAAGTTGAGGACAAAAACTAAATAGTGGACTAAAAATAAGTTGATACTAAGCATAACAGTATGAACACACACACATTGACTTACCTTGAACCGAATGCTTCTGTTCTAAGCCTGTTCCCATAGCAGTGGATTTCCTCCCACATTATTTTCCTCCAACCAATTATTCCACTGAACGAAGCAAGTACAGCTCCTGTTTAACAACCGTCTTACCAATTCTGAGGCTGGATCTTCAATATCCTCAAGTCTGAAAAACCAGGAACTACAAACCGTGTGTTAGCTTTAGTGGCTAAGTTTTGGCTATGGTCTGTTGTTGCCTTGATATCAGCAGGAAAATTAAAAAAAAACAAAACTAAGCTCTGGATTGTACTGGCCAATTATTGAACACAGCAGCACACAACAAAACTCAGTTGTTGTATCAGTAGCTTGCAGATATTTTAACGTGTGCATCTTGCAGCTACGGCTAAGAGCAATAGGGGGTGATCAATAGTTGGTCGCAGGAAGGCTTTGAGTTTATTTCTGCAGCAGGTGACAAACTGAACGCCACGAGGACGCTGAGATCAGCACTTCCTCTTTTGACAGCCTCTTCAACATTATTCACCAACATTTGTAGCTTCATGAAAAAAAAGGATTAAAAATTAAGACCGACTGACAAGCAGAGCAGGTGTTTAAATAAGCTAATCAACCACCTGTGTTCATGAGAGGTTCATTAATAATCAATAACTAAATATCAAGCCTGGAAACCTGATATCGTAAAGGACTGAACGTTTTTAACGTAATCTTTGCTCGGCTTACGCAGGCGGTTGCCACGGCAACGGGTGTTCCTAACGAGAAAAAGTAAAAAAGGTGCGAGTGGTTATTCTACCTTTGTT
>VMRN01000898.1:1257-14761 GCA_010277015.1 Poeciliopsis turrubarensis | reverse complement strand
GTCCAACTAGCCGGGTCCGACTAGCCGGGTCAGACGAGCCGGGTCCGGCGAGCCTCCCACCTGCTGTGACGGGATCCCCAGCCGGTCCAGAGCAGAGTTGAACATGGCGGACTCTGGCACCCTGTGACCCGAATGGCAGGACTGGAGGACCAGGTTGAAGTTGTTGCCCAGGAGACAGAGGAGGCGAGCCGGGTCGTCTCCAGAGGCGCCGTCGTCCAGCCAGTGATTGGCCAGGACCGCGGTCAGAACCCCTTGCAGTCAAAGTTTGGAGGACAGAGTGTGAGCGCTCCAGACCACAGACTGCAAGAACAGCTGAGCTTGTCTGGCAGTTTGTTCAGTCGGTTACCGTGGTGACGCAGACTCGCAGACGTTTTCAGCACAATATCTTGGACGTCCATCATGGCCTTTCTGACCTCGTCCAGCAGACAGCGGACGCACCAATCGGACGGCGGCGCCACGTCTCCGACCTCGGCTTGCTTTGCACATTCGGCTTGAAAAGCCGGGATCATCTGCAAACACGTTTATTTACCGAGCCAATCAATAAACGGCAGCAGGAACCAGCCAGACTCACCTGGTTCAGAGTCGACTCGCCTTTTTCTGCCCGAATCAAAGATCCTTCGCTTCTGGACGCCACTTTGGACAGAAACCCTCTGGGAAACACAAGACCAGGCTCAACATGGGCAGCGGCCATTTTCTGACCTCAGGTCATCACAACCCAGCAGAAAAGCAGAGTGACCACTGATTGATTGACTGATTGATTGACTGATTGATTGACTGATTGATTGACTGATTGATTGATTGATTGATTATCCACTCCTGGAATAATGATGCCAAAGTCTGGACCCGTCTTCTTTATCCAAGTTACTCAGTTTTTCTACTGATCTGCAGGTAATCAATCATTGATTGACTGATTGATTATCTGCAGTGCATCTGGAGCTGAACTTTGCTGAACTTTTATTGAACATGTCAAAGTGCTGCGGCTCCTGAGGTTTGATCTGCTCGTTTATGAAGTACTTTGATCTGCAGGGGTTATATCGATCAATGATTGATTGATTGAAAGCTGGCCAGCTGGTTCTGCTGTTTCAACCTGATTCTTCCTGAATGATTGCAGCTATTGTAGCTCGATGTCAACGTTCCTAAAGCATTTCCAGAAGCAGCGATTCCTCTGCATGCTCCTCCTGTCCTGGTTTCTCCTCCCAAGTTCTGAAAGCAGAATTTCTTTGGTTTCACTCGACGCACCAGAAGTGGGAGCAGCGTGGAGCCGATCTGGACATTCAGTCCTGATAGGAGATGATTGAGATTCAGGTGGAACCATTAGGCTGTCATGACTAACCCTGAATGAACTGCGTTCAAGTGCCGCTGGAGGAGAGACATGGCTTCACACTGCTGCTCTGCTTTCCTCACTTTTCTTTACAGAGACAATCAACATGTTCATTTCAGATCAATTCTTTATCTTGGCTGTTTTGCACAACTATCTGGTAAGATTAGCAGAGACTGATGCATCTGAGCTTGTTGATACTGAACTGAAGCAGAGGCTGCAAATCAAGCCTCGCTGCTTCCTGAAGCAGATCCCTAAACCCAAATCCCTAAACCCAAAACCCTAAACCCAAAACCCTAAACCCAAATCCCCAAACCCAAATCCCCAAACCCAAAACCCTAAACCCAAATCCCCAAACCCTCTTCGCTCCGACATTCAGTTCACTAAAGTCTTTCTGTTCAACCGGGTCAGACTGGTTCTGTTTTGCAGTGCGTCTCACCGCGGCAGCTTGTGCAGCTCCTCCAGTTTGTGGAAAAGACCGGCGGGTCTGGACGGAACCACAACGCCCCAGAAGTTGAACAGAACCGCTTTGTTCCCCGCCATCGGACCTGGAAGTTGCAGCCGTGGTTCTGGAAAGCTGCAGGTCGGAGCTGTTTTCTTTTCTGGGTCGGTTTTGACCTCTGGACTCACTGACCGCTGCTCCGCCCACTGGGCATGCTCGGGCATGCTCGGTCGGGCTCGGTCGGGTTCAGTCGGGTTCGGTCGGGCTCGGTCGGGTTCGGTCGGATTCGGTCGGGTTCGGTCGGGCTCAGTCGGGTTCGGTCCTGCTCGGTTGGCGCTGCAGCTCCAAAGCTTTTCTTACTTGGACTATTCCAGGCTTTTTTGTGGGAACAGAATCTGTGGTAGAAACAGGAAATGATGCAATTTATGTCCTAAACATATTTCGCCCTTTTTGAATAGATTTCCTTTTTGAAACTCTGCAACAGAATCTTGTTTTTGAAACGGTTCTCCTGAATTGCTGTAAAGTGTGGCAGGTTGTGATTTGTAGGAAGGGAGACGGGCAGCTGGTTCTGCCCAGAACCGCTTTGTTCTGGACCGGTACAAAGTTCTGCTGCTGATGCTGCGATCTGAGCCAAAACGTCACCTGGACAAACAAGTTTCTGCACGCAGAAAACAGCTGCAGCTCCACACTGACTTGTTATGTCTGGTTAGGATATTTGGTCTAAACAAAGCCCGCCGATGATCTGTCTGTCGTCAAGGAAACACTCCAAGGCAGAAACTCAGGTTTTTTCAGCCTCTCAAGTTGCTGTGGAAACATTTGTGAGTTACTTACTTTTTTCAACGTCAAGGTCAGAGAGGTCAAGGTCAGAGAGGTCAAGGTCAGAGAGGTCAAGGTCAGAGAGGTCAAGGTCAGCGCATATTCACATGGCGGGTCATAGAACTAGCTTTCCAGGCTACGTTAGCTTGGTGCTACTGGAATGAAGAAATGTTGGCTGAATTGCAGCAGCTTATTTAGTGAGCAGTGGGATTGTCATCCGTCCTGTAAAGCAGAGAATAGTCCAGTATTTGAAACGGAAACGTTTACGTCCCTTATGGAAGCCAAGCGGGAAGCGATTTGTTGCTCATGATTTCTTCCCATCTCAGCAGCAACTGACAGCAAGTCCAGCAGGCGGTTCCACCTGGCAGGGTCTTTGTTCATGACGGAAAATCTAATTATTGGCTTTCACATTTTCATTTCATTTCACAATTTCCATAATTAGGTGAGAAGCCGTAGTTTCCTTTGTGCAGCTTGTGGAGTGGTGGCAGCTCCAGGCAGCATGAATGCAGATCAATGCAGTGATTCTGTTGTGTTGATTGCAGGACGGGTTGGCAGGCAGCCATGTTTGCTGTGGAAGACGAAGATGTTGTTGCTTTCTGGCCCTAATGTTGACGTTCTTCCTTCTCCCTCAGATGTACAAACACTGAAGAACCAAAGATCAGGTGAGCATATTGGTTCTAACGTGACATTATTTCATACACCTGCACAATGTGACACCAGGAGGAACTTTTGCTTTCAACATCTCCATTTGGGTTTTAAGTCGCCACTTTGTCATAATTGGACTCTTTGAGCAGAGTCACCTGGCGGGCTGATGAGCTGAAACTGAAATGGAAAGTTGTTTGTTGTTGTGTTTAGCATTGATTATTCAGGCAACCCTGTGCATGAGGGGACAGAAACCAAGAGTGAACCTGAATTGGAGCTTGTCTGAACTGAATAACTTCATGTGTCAAATCTCCCCACACATCAGTCTAAAGCTGGTTGGCTTTGAACTGGCAAGAGCTGGAAAAAGACAAACAGTAAAAAAACTACAAGTGAAATCTGTGAGGGTTGGCAAAAGCAGACTCCACATTCTACCACCAGCAGATGATTTTATGTAGTATGGTATATCCAGAGTCATTTCTGCCACCATAATTTGAAATGTCTTGGACATGTCTAGGAAACCTACTCAACCTGAGCAATGTCCAGGGGTTTGGAACCCTCAACTGCACCAGGACAGGATATCTCTCCAGAGGCTGAGAGGTCCAACAGACAGCATGCAGGTCATTCATTTCAACAACAAGACGTAGTTTTAGATCTTTATTCTGATGTTGACTCAGTGCTGTATCTCCATCGGCATCTGCTGTCCCAGCAAGATGAAGAGTATCAAGAGTCTTTGCTAGCAGACCAAGAAAATGTGAGTTAACATTTTTGTTCTCATCATTTGTTGTTGTTGTTGAAAGGAAAAGACAGTGTTACAAGGCCTGGGAGGAAAGACGCATAAAAGTCAGAAGTATTCCATTGTTAGGATCACAGTGGTTTATGGATTGCCTAGAGGTTTTAGGACTCATGTTTTAGGCAACTGAAGAACAGCAGCAACGAAGAACCGTCAAGTGGACAGCTGTTGAAGTTCCAATATCCGAATGGATTCATCAGAAAGAGAACTGTCAATGTGTCTGACCCAATTCAGGTCATGTGTTCATTCAGAGAATGGATATTATTTATTTTCAGGTAACTCAAATTGCATTACCCTGTTCTTAAAGGTCTTGCTTGATTTGGTCGGACAAGATGAAATGGCAAGTGAAATATTCAGTGTTCAACAAGCAGCATCATCCACACCAACTGACAGCACCTCATCAGGGTCAGTGAAGGGTCAGTGAAGGGTCAGTGAAAGGTCGTGGCAGAGCAACATCTGCAACATGTGCTTTGGATTTCAGCTCCACACATTCAGGTAAAGTAAGTGACGATGTCGTCAGGATGTTTTTGCCCCACAATGTTTGGAAATGCTGCAGCGAGACTTTTGACTGGATCCCAGAATTGAGAGCATATAGCGGCTCTCTGCACTGGCTACCAGTTTCTCCGATTGATTTGAAGTGTTTTATTGGATTTGAAAACTTTACATGGCCTAGCTCCAGCTTTGCTTCAAGACCTTCTTCACGACCATTGCAGTTCTCCAACACTTGGGTCAAATGATACATTGCTGTTGCATGTTCCTTGGAGCAGGCTGAGTGAGAGCGAAGAGGATCAGCATTCGCTGTCATGGATCCGAATCTTTGGAAAAACGTACATTTCAACATCAGATCTGCCTCTAGTCTGGAACATTTCTTATCGCTCCTTGTTAGGTTCAAACCCCTAACATTGGTAAAACTTTACCTAAAAAGACAGAAAGACAGACACAAGACATCAGTTCAGTTTAAGTGGCGAGGAGAGTGGCCCAGAGACGTACTTCGTTCCAATGTCCAACACTCTCAGTTACGTCCTGCTGTCAACGCTCTTCATTTCCTCAGGTCGCCCTCATTACATTTGGGTCACAGTCTCTAAGGGGCGGGGGTCACACAGACTGATTATTTGATAAACATAGAACTATATGATGACTTCTCCTTCACTGCTCACATGTCTCAGCTACTGTTTCTTAAACAATCAACTTGTATTAAGTTGATTAATACAATTAATCAGTAGGATCAATCCTTCCTTATCAATTCCTCTTTCCTTGTCAAACCTTTCTTTGCACACAAGTCTCAGCTGCAGTCTACTGTCGTAAGAGATCTGAATGTCACATACCCACTGAACTACACAACAAGCTGTAAGAGATATTTTCTAGATAAACATGGGATAACAGACATTTATTCCAACACTCCTTAAAACTCATTTTTATTCTGTGGCTTTTTGTAAGGCCCGACATTGTAATGAACTTGTCTTTTATTCTTATGTCTTTTATTCTTATGTCTTTTATTCTGATGTCTTTTATTCTCATGTGTTTTTGTCTGTGCTCAGTGAATACCATGCAGACCTTTGGTGCAATTCATATCTGTTTTGAAAGTACTTCATGAATAACATTGACATTAGCATGGTTAGGTTTTTGTTTCATTTTGCTCAGGAAAGGTGTCCAGTCCAAGTAAATGGTGTGCTCCAGCAGTCACTGCCTTCTGTCCTCAGTCTACAGACATTGCTTTCTGAAGCACTGACATCTTTGTCAGCCCAGGCACCACTGGCCCCAACATCTCAAGTGCTGTGGACCAGGCCCAACTCCCCAGAAACATCAACGTGGTTCTCCTCCCGGGCAGCTGTGAGGAGAACCCCCCCTCCACTCAACACAACCGACTTCTGAAGTTCCTTTGGTTGCCACCTCAAGGCTGCCAGTCAGTGGGGGGTCCTCAATGACTCCACAGGTGATGATCATTGAGGACCAGGCACCAGCTTCTCCATTTACTGAGCAACCTATAATTCTACTGGAAGACCAAGAAGAGCCACCTGAGTCTCCACAACATCCACCAGAGTTGCCTTTGGATGAGTGAGTCAAAATTGCATTTTCTGCCAGTGTCTTATGTAATTAGTTTTGACAGTTGCAAACCATTGTTTACTCCAACAATACACAATAAAATAGATTTTCTTTTTACAGAACAGATCTTCAGACAATATTAGCAAAACTATACAGCAAGGTAGATATGACTTTCTGTCCTCCAAGCAACCAAATAAATGTGTCCAGGGACAGAATTTTGGAATGTGGCCTGCATGCCTTCAGAAGACGCCGTTTTGATCCAGCAGCAAAACTGGATGTTATTTTTGTGGATGAAGAGGACAAGGCTGAAGGGGCAGTTGATGAATGTGGGTTAGTGGTCAGTATCCCCCCCCCCAATTCTTAAGGGTGGCTAATTGTCAAGTCAATTAATTTTTTCTTCAGCGCTGGAATCCAAAATGTACAACCTTATTGGAAAAATGATGTCAGTCTGTTTGGTGCATGGAGGCATTGGACCACATTTCTTCTCTCAAAGGCTGTATGAGCAAATTTGTGGCACATTGTCTCAATCTACCCTGGTTGAGGAAGTTGCTAACCATTCATTCAGACAGCAGTTAATCAAGGTTAGCAGCAATTTGAAGCATTTTAGATATTGATCAGAAGCTTACAGTTATATCATTTTTTGTCTTTTTAGATTCAGGACACAAACAATCGTGGAGGCAAATGAAGCCATTATGCAGGCAGCAGATACCTGAGCATGGTTGGAGCATTAAGGCGTGTAGCTACTCTGGAAGAGAGGGACTCCCTTGTGCAATCTGCTGCAGACTTCTTTGTAAATGGCAGAGTGAGCACTGCATTGCAACAGGAAGCAAGATCCTAATTTTTCTATTAGAAATCTTGTATTTAAAAGTAAGAGCTTAATGTGCTAAATGAGATGCAGAAAAACCCTGCACTCTTTCATGAATTGTTTGTCTGTGATGAGAAACCACTCTCGGCACGGGACCTGGACACACTTTTCCAAGTGTGTTTTTCTGTGGTTGTGACCTGAACTGAGCCGAGCTGCAGAACATTCCCCATTTCCAGCGTGGATGTGGGTCGACAGCAGCTTTCAGCTCCTCTCAGCCGTTTTTCAGGGCGTTGTGTGTCGGCAGAAAGTTAATCAGAAATTCTTTGCAAATTTCTTAAACATTCTTCAAGTACACGATTCTGGCGCTCTCCGCATTTCCCATACTGAAGAGATCTTTCTATATTGGGACTTTTTCTTACAATTTTAGTCTAAAACTGCCAGCGCCATTGGAAGCAGGGAAGTTCGGAGGCCAGAGCTTCACAGTTTCTCTCCCAGATGTCCCAAAACGAGGAAGACATAAAATCTTACAAACCCAAAAGACCATGTTAAAGCAGTTCTTCATTATGATTTCTGTTATTAAAGTACCTGCACAGCTGTTTTGGAAGCTTCCGTCACTGGCAGAAGCCTAAGAAGGTCTTCCTCTGAAACTGAGTCATTGTTCAGGTGAAACACATCCAGATCATTTCGATAGAACGAAAACTGCAGCTAACCGCTGAGTTGCAGACAAGAAAGATGCAGAGACTTTGTGATTGATGGATCTGAGCGCTTCTAGAGATCAGTCATTGAAACGGGTTGATGTTCCGTCCTGCACTCGGCTCATCCTTTGTCCTTTTCAAGAACTCAATGGGCTGATCATTGGCTTATCGTCCTCCAACAGCCAGACCATGCTAAACACTGATTGGTTCCCAGTGAAAGACCAAGAACAAAACGAAGGAACAAGTCAAACAGTCCTTGTCCTCAGCACCCAACATGGACCCAGAGACAACATGGATCATCACCTTTGGCAACTTCTGATGCTTCTCTTCTCCTTCTGTCTCCCTTCCTTTCTCCTGCAGACCCTGTTCCTGGAGGAACCGCTTCCAACCCAAGAGAATCAACGGAGAACTCTTCTGCTTCCTGGGCATGCTGGTTCCACCTTGCGGTGTTAACGGACAGTGTGTTTTTGAAACCAGGGGCGCGGTACGTATCAGCCTTCCCAGGTTCCGCCTATAACAGCAGGGGGGAAAGGTGACTCCGGGACTCGGGGGCCTTAAATGCAGTCCAGTCTTCTAGAGCAGGGGTGTCAAACTCCAGTCCTGAAGGGCCGCTGTCCTGCAACCTTTAGATGAGCCTCTGCTGCACCTGAATAGAATAATTGGGTCATTAAGACTCTGGAGACCTGATCTCCAGAGTGAAGCCGTTTCATTCCAGCATTTTGTACCTGTGGCACATTTAAAAACTGCAGGACAGCCAGCGGCCCTGTGACTGGAGTTTGACCCCCCTGCTCTAGAGGAACAGCCTCACACACACCACACACAAACCTTTCCTCCCAATGAACATCCTCTGGTCTGCAACTGTACCAAACGGCCCTCAGCGCTTCCCTTTCCTTGATTTCAACAAACCCATCAAGATTTCTCCTAAAACTACTTCAAAGAAATGAGTCCAAATACATTTTGGACAGACCTACGACTTCAAATTATAGGAAACACTTGATTTTCCTAATGATCAGACCTTGTCACCTAAGTGGTTGGCCTAGTTAAAGTAACAGTCCCTGGACATAAACTGTGGTTGATCTTTCGAGGTTTTTCCTCTTGTGGTCTCTGATAGTAACTAGAATAAAGCAGAATAAATGAGTTATTTACACTTTTCTCTTCAAACTAAAACATGCTTTTTGCTGCAACATTTTCAGAAGCCAGAGCTGGACGATCGTTCATTTGAAAGCTTTGCTTTCTCCCTCAACTGCATGAACAAGAATGATGAAAGGTTTATTTATGGCTTGAGCTGCACAGTGATTGTTATGGCAACTACAATCAACATGAAGCTGAATAAAAGACTTTTATGCACATTTCCTGTTGGCTCAATCAAAACTCAAACATCTTCAAATGAAGTGACGTTTTTACAAGTTTAAGCCAAAAGAATTGGAAGAAATTAGCAGAAAAAATGAGGCTCTGATTTTACAGTTAGTTTGTTGAAGTCAATTCACTGCTTTTAGCTGCTGTGCTGCAATTACAGCCATTGTAGAAAATGGACAATAACTAGACTGAAAGCAGCAACATTTAAGCCACGTAAATCGTACCCGCGTCTAGCTGGAACTAAATGTACGAGTGAACCAAACGGGATCAGTTTTATAGAAAGTTTCAGCACTACATTTTAGATTAATTCGATTAATTCATCCACTTTCACCTTTCTATATTCTTCGGACCTAAAGACATTAAAAAAGACAACAAAAAATCCCTTTTTAAAAAATACGATTACAAACTGGCATGCAGCTCACAAACATGTAGGTGAGCGTCCGGAGCTCTCACAATTTACCCCAATCTGGGGTAATGAAAGGTTCACCCCAGGAAAAAATGATGGAGGATTTAAACTATGGAAAACCAAAGGCATTCTGAAAATTAAAGATCTATATTTTGATGGCAAGTTACTTACTTTTGATCAGCTATGTAAGAAGTATTTAATACCCCCGAAACATTTTTCTAAATACTTGCAATTGAAAAACTTTATGTCATCAAAACTGAAACAAATCGTTGACATTCCACCCCTAACAAAAATAGAAGAGGTGAGTTGGAGACTCAAAAGGGAAGGGTTTTCTTTCTGTGTTCTATAATTTGTTAATGTATTCCTCTAGGGACTCAGCAATAGATAAGTTGGACGCTTGGAGAAGAGATACTTTCGAAGATATAGATGAGGAAGACTGGAATCAGGCCTGTTTAAAAGCACAAAAACAAACGATAAACACACGATTTAAACTTTTGCAATATAAATGGCTTATGAGAACCTATATAACACCAGTTAAGCTTCATCGTATGTCCAGTGATATTCCAGATACTTGCCCCAAATGCTTGTTTGAAAAAGGAACTCTTCTCCATTGTTTGTGGGAATGTCTTAAAATTCAGAAGTTTTGGAGGGATGTTATTGGGTGTCTATCTGAATTGTTTAAGGTAAGAATCCCATTAGAGGTTAAAATCTGTGTGCTAGGAATATACCCTGTGGACTTTAAACAATCACAGAGGAAAATTAAATTGATGGACTATGGACTTCTTCAAGCCAGAAGATCTATAGCATTATGCTGGAGGGGCATGGACGCACCCTCCCTGGGACTCTGGAGGAAGGAAATTGCAAATTCGCTCGGACTGGAAAAGCTAACCTACATCGCCAAGGGTAAACACCGGGATTTTGAGACTCTTTGGGAGCCATATATGCGGATCATAGGGACTGAAGGTGGATCTTATTAATGGATGTCTTGTCTACAGTTTCTATTGATATATTGTTCTGTTATTTTTCTTCATCTCTCTTCTTTAAGTTAATCTAAAAGGTTTTTGATATTTTTGGAACCGAACAAATGCAGGTTTGAAGGGTGAGTGTGGGTGTGAATGCAAGAGTGGATAAGTACGTTATTGTAAGTTTGTTGTGTGTAATTTTGTTATGTAAAAAAAATTAAAAAATTCAATAAAAAAAAAAACATAAGTAAAATCCAAAAAAAAAAAAAAAAAAAAAATTCATCCACTTTCGCATTTCTTTAAACCCTAATGACTTTGATTCAAACACCGTAAGACTTCTGAATTTAATTCGCAGCAAACAGGAAGTTTTATTCCACTAACAGTGAAGCTGCACTCTGCAGCCACAAGGGGGCGTAAGTCATCAATATTGTGGCAGTAAATGAGTTGCTGATCTTCTAATATTGAAACATTTATCCTCTTCATTTTGACAATGGAGTCATATTGCAGATTGCAGCCAACAATTTACAGAGACATGAAATCTGTGAAATAAATATCTTTAATTGTTTTCATGGTCATAATTCTGAACGCAGAAACCATTCAATGGCTCTGCTGCGTCTCTGACCCAACCATGCTGGGAATCTCCCATAAAAAACAAACAAAATAAAAAATATATATTAAAAAATTATGTGTACCACTGATATACAGATCTGATATAAACAGGCGAATTGGTCACAAACCAATCAGAATTAGAAACATGGCTTCCTTTACAAGACAACGAAGAGGAAACAAGAGGGACGTTTTCATTTTACACGTCTGTACATCATCGTTTTAATGTTCGTACCTCAGAACACACACACACACACACACACACACACACACGCACACACACACACACGCCAGGTACGACAGCTAAAGAGAGCCGTCGTGTATCTGCAGCTGACAAATACTGAAGAGTTCAACCACTGCAGAGCGGCGCCCCCTGGAGGTGAAAATGACACATTACATTCAAGCAGAGGCGAACTGGACGTTTAACACACACACACACAGAAAAACAGTGTTTAAAATGTGCAAAGAAAAGATTTGTGAAGCCGTTTCAGCCACAGCTGCTGAGGAAACGGATGAAAGCATCAGTGGATCCCACAGCGCCTCCTGGTGGTGGAGCGTCCACCTGCGGGACTTCCTGTTGGGACCAGAACCGCCGGCGAACGGATCAGAGCAGCCCCATCTTAGCGACTCACGAGAAGAGCTGGACTGACCCACTTCCTGCTGCCGCTGCCACCTAGTGGCTCCAAGAGACTCTGCAACACCTTCAGACCGAGAGCCGCGGCGTAAACACAACCTGCCAGTGGAATCTGCACCTTTACTAAGCCCCGCCCCCAGCTCACTGTCTGATTGGCTGCTCAGAAACCTTCAGGACATGCGACCGCCGTCAGCGCTGCATTTAAAAGCATCTCAACTCCGATTCTTTTAATTTGGTGGGGACAGGAAGCTGACTCCTCCAGAGGCTATGGTGAGTGGCTGCAGAACAGATCAGAACCACCCGGTTCTGATTGGACGCAGTGAACCCGGCTGACATCCCGTTGGGTTCCGGCTGCAGAAAAGGCATAAAGGAACGGCACCGGCAGAACTGGGTCAGCTGGGGTTGGGCTACGGCGTGAAGGCAGTTCCTCCAGGAGGCCGGAACCTCTGGACCGGGTCGCATTGGGTCATACTGGGTTGTCTGGTGCCATTAGAACCACAGAAGGCACACGGCGCCGACTGAAGAGGAAGCTTCCAGGAGTGTTTGGTTGGGTCGTAGGTCTGGGTGGTGGAGTGGATTACATTCTGGGTCGGGTCGGGTCCAGAACACGTACCGGCCACTGACAGGATAAGGTGCTGAAGCCAAATGTCGGGTCCTTCTGCTCCGGAGAGAGGCGGGGCCAGAGGCAGCCCCGCCCCTAAACTAAGGCCTTATTGGCTGCTCTGCGGGTGGGCGGGGCTTCAATGTACGAAGAAATGCCGCAGCAGCTCGTCCGCAGATGGACGGTGCTTGGTTTCCACGAAGATCCGCCGCAGGAACTCCCTGCAGTGGTCGGACACGTGCGGCGGCAGCACCGGGTTGGTGGGCTGCGTGGCGATCTTAAAGATGGCCGCCATGGCCTCAAACTCAGCCCAGGGCGGCCGCTGGGTCAGCATCTCCACCACGGTGCAGCCTACGCTCCTGAGACAGAGAGGGGAGGGAGGACGTTACAGCGGCGCCCGCCACTAACACGCCGCAACTCTGGGAACTCTGCGACCGGCGCGCCGACTCACCAGATGTCGGCCTTCCGGCCATAGCCCTCGCCACTGATGACCTCCGGACTCATCCAGTACGGCGTTCCCGTCACCGACTTGATGCCCGTCCCCGACAGGCAGATGGTCTGCAGCCGCCGGCTGGCGCCGAAGTCGCCCAGCTTCACGTTGCCCACCGAGTCCCGCAGGATGTTGGCGCCTGGGGAACAAGGCGCGCTTCGTCATCATCTCTGCAGAGAGGAAGCGGGACTGCAGACGTGAAGCGGCGGCTCACCTTTGATGTCCCTGTGGACGATCATGTTGCTGTGCAGGTAGGACACGCCTTCCAAGATCTGCCGCGTGTAGCGCCGCGTCACGTTCTCCGTCAGCGCGCCGTACGCCTTCAGTTGGTCCTTGATGGAGCCCTGCGGCCCGACAGGAGGCGATCAGAGGACTGGACCAGAACCGGGACTCAACTAGAACCAAAGCAAACGCTCACCCCCGGCATGTGCTCCATGAAGATGGAGAGCGTGCGCTCCAGGCCGTCCCGCAGGCAGCCGTAGTACTGGACGATGCGCTCGTGGCAGAGGTTCTTCAGCAGCTGGATCTCACACTCCAGGGCGCTCACCTCCTTACTGGTTTCTGGGCTCTCCGGGTCGAACTGGACCTGCTTGACGGCCAGTTCCCGACCCGTATCCGCATCGTAGCACAGGTAGACCCGGCCGAAGGCGCCCTGGCCCAGCAGCTTCCCCAGCCGCCAGTTGGTGGGCGCGCGCGGCGCTGTGGAGGACCAGACCGAGACGGGTCAGAGGAAGAGCAGAGGAAGAGCAGAGGAAGAGCAGAGGAAGAGCAGAGGAAGAGCAGAAGAAGAGCAGAAGAAGAGCAGAAGAAGAGCAGAAGAAGAGCAGAGGAAGAGCAGAGGAAGAGCAGAGGAAGAGCAGAAGAAGAGCAGAAGAAGAGCAGAAGAAGAGCAGAAGAA
>VMRN01000896.1:0-14786 GCA_010277015.1 Poeciliopsis turrubarensis | reverse complement strand
GTTTTCTGACCTGCAGCAGTTGGTGCTGCTGCTGGTTTTCTGACCTGAAGCAGTTGGTGCAGCCGCTGATTTTCGGAGCTGAAGTTCTGGATCAACTGGTCCCTTTCCTCCACCTCCTGCTGCAGCGCCTGCTGGTCGTCCTGCCTGGCCTGCTGGCTGACCTGCAGAGTTTTCCGCAGCTCTGCGATGGTCTGCTGCAGCTCTGCTGATTTCTCTGCAGCATGAATAAAGATAAACTGAACACAGTGAGAAGTGCTGCAGCATGTTTTCGATCATCTGCAGAAGGTTTTGCTCTCCTCCGGTTCTGCTCTCTTCTTCCGTTTGATTTGTTCACCTGTCAGAGCGGTTCTGTCCCGGTCGAGCTCGGCGACCCGGTTGCTCTCTCTGCGGCTGGCAGCGAGCTGGAACTGCAGCTTCGTTCGCTGAGCCTCGCCGCGCTCCATGAAGGAGCGAAAACGGGCCACCTCCGCCTGCAGGAAACACACCTGAACACACACACACACATAAACCAATAATATAAATGTACAAACTTGATGTTCTGGTAAATCACTGGAGGAAATGGACCCAGTAGCAGAGAAGTGATGATGTATGTAGGCTAAATAACAACCTACATGACCAACAATAAAATAAAATACTCAAATTTTTCCTGCTTTTTAAATATTATTTTGACAGACGGAACAGTAGAAATGATTTGTATATTATGAGTTCGAGTTCAGTTTTTACTAATCTGTTATTCTTAACTCGGCCACTGGAGGGCGCTGCAGCCTCACCTCCTGGTTGTGGCGCACTGAAAGCTTCAGATTCTCCTTCTCCAGCTGGTTGAGCCTCCATCTGAGCTCTCTGGACTCCTGGCTGATGTCCCTCCTCTCTGAGGACGCGCTCCTCTCTCTTACGCTCCTCTTCATCACTCCTCCTCCTCTTCCTCTCTCGCCTCCTGAAGGAAACACAAAGCTTATGATTACCTCATTTTATTTCCATTTTTCAACGATTACGTAAATATATTTTCAGATCATTGTTTGCTTGAATTAATTTGAATTTATCAATTTCGGATTAATTTTTTAGGTATTTTTTTTGTTTTCATTTAAAAACTAAACATCTTCATTTTGAGAGCAGTTTGTTGTGTATATTAATAAAGTCTGGATTAATTTTGCCTTGGGGTCTTCGGTTCTCCTCTATGCTCTCTGGCTCCAGTCGGGCTTTCTGCTCCGATCCTCTGGTCTGCGCTGCATGTCTCCAACACAATTATTTTCCTTCTGCAGGCAAAATTTAAACAATAAGTGGAGTAAGTAGTGAAATTGTAAAAACAATTTGAGATGCATACTGTTTTAAAAACCGTCTCAACAGCAGGAGACTTTGTCCAGGCAGAAAAAACATACTGTAAAGTGAATTAAACACAACTAGGCTGCACAGCAAAAGGTCACAGGTTCAAATCCCGGCCTTATGCAACTTATAATTGTGCTATGATTGGTCTAAAATATGTTTAAAATATAGATAAATACTATTTATCATAATCTGATTATCTAAAAGTCAAAATCAAAGTTCCCAGAGACACTTTAAATTAAAAAATAACAAATAAAATAGTCACTAACACAGGAGTATTTAAATAATTACTTTAACCTCCCTGTGGGACTGTACTATTTGTGTGTGTTTTGTCTGTTTTTCCCATTGTGTGGTTAATAATATCCAGGATGAACAGATCCAGTGTGGCAATCAGCTGAAATGCTCCAGTTTTTACTCCCAGAGGACTGACTCCATGCTGATGTTGTTGTCTGCAACCCTCTGAGACCCAGACGGCCCAGGATTGGCTGAGGCTGCCGTTACCTTGGCAACAGACTGCCAACTTCGAACGTCACTCTGCAACGATCTCCATTTAAAAAATTGCGCTATAAGAATTAATCACTTTATAACTCTGGTTGTGGAATATATATATTTAAAAGTGAGTAATCTACTGAAGGTTTCTGATTCTCTGTTTAATTCGGCGATAATAAAGAGTTTTAATGCGGTCGTCATTTTCACCTGGAGGCTAATCACTGCGCTCCTGAACGGTCCTATGTACCACGAATAAATCTCAACATGTTAACTTTAATAATAGGTTTTCTAACATTTCCAGTCGTAACATGACATCAAATAAATGAATGTACTTGAATTAAGTACATTCATTGTACTTAATTCAATAAGGTGATAAGGTGAAGTGAAACGACAACACAACGTTTTCGTGGATGTTTGGAACATTAAACCGCCTTTTTAGCTGCTATCACCTTTTACAACCATAAAACCGCCTCGTGTCCATTAACATTAACGACACACATAATCACTCAGCCCCTGTAAGCCGTAAGAAACACTTACTGTAACATTCAGCTAGGGACGGTTTGAAACTCACGCCATCTTTGGCGTCCTTACGTCATTTCCGTATGAACGCGTTCTTTGTCAGAGCGGCCAATCAGGCGCGACCAATTTGTTGCCTTGTTTTGCTGGAGATTTAACAACTGAAAAGCTAAATAAACAGATCAAATATTAATTCATTTAAATCCAATCAACACTTAAAATTACTTTATTTGTCCCAGTGGGAAAATAAATCTTGTTATAGCTCATGAGGTGATGGGCAGGCAGCATCTCCAGTAGCAGTCAGTGTTGCAACGACAAGTAGAAGCTTCGGACTAAAGTAAGAATAAAGTTGTATTTTGGAAATAATAATTATTGCAACTTTATTCTCGTATTATTTTTGACCTTGCGTCAAAAAATAATACTTTATAATAATACTTTATTCTTCTGGTTGTGTGTTTTTCCTCAATACTCCGTCGCAGAAACACAACAATAAATAGTAGACATAATTTTTCAATGAAAACTTAATGAATTTTATATTTTATCTGTTCATTTTTCTTTGCTGTAATGATGTTTTATTGTTGGTCACTAGAGGTCAGCATCAGGGGTTGTTCTCGGAAACGCTCCTATTTTCAACCGTAGAAGAAGAAACAAAGCAAAACAACATGGCGGCCTCCGTACAGCACGTTGGACCCACTGCTGAGGAGGCAGACCCACCTGAGTGTAACCGAACAGAACCGAATAAAGACCCCGGAACATCCGAATCAGAATCGGAAAACCTGGAGGAAGATGCGGAGGGGGAAGAGGAGCCTCCCGGCCCGAAGCTCCGGGAAACCCCGCAGGACATCCAGCTGGAGGCCATCGCCAACACGGTGGCTCTGCACCCCAGCAGGGACATCTTGGTGTGCGGGGACGTGGACGGGGACGTGTACGCCTTCTCCTACTCCTGTACGGAGGGAGAGAACCGGGAGCTGTGGTCGTCCGGACACCACCTGAAGTCCTGCCGCCAGGTGCGCATCTCGGCGGACGGGCTGAAGCTGTACAGCGTGTCCCGGGACAGGGCCGTCCACCTGCTGGACATGGAGCGGGGGCAGCTGGTGTCCCGGATCCGGGGGGCCCACGGGGCCCCCATCAACAGCCTGCTGCTGGTGGACGAAAACATGCTGGCCACCGGAGACGACGGAGGCACCCTGAAGGTCTGGACATGGAAACTGGACAGAAAGGCTGGGGGTAAAAGTATTTACCCCCTGCAGAGCTACTGCGGTTATGAAGGAGAGTTAAGATAAAAGGAAAACAAGACAAGATGAGTCAGAATATTACCAGAAAAAAAAACATACAAATACAAGAATAAGGTTGTAATAATTCAAGAAAAAAATTATAAAATTACCAAATAAATTCATAATAGTATGAAAATAAAGTTATTATTTTACCAAATATAATAACTTTAATATTAGGAAAATGAATATTAGGAAAATGAAGTATTCTGCAGTTATTTTAATAATCGATTACTGTATCAAGTATTGTGACGATTATTCTATTAATCAGATATAAAAATTGGCACCGCAGATTTTTCATGCAACCACTTAAGCCTTTTTTCATACAATAATAGAAATACATTAGAATATGCCATTAAACAAATAATTAATCGTTTTAAACAAGAAGATAAACATTTTATTGCGTAACATTTCCTCTGCAGGTGTGGGATATGAGGAAGGGAACAGCCATCATGGAGATGAAAAACCATGAGGATTATATCAGCGACATAACTGTGGACCAGAACAAGAGGATTCTGCTCACTGCCAGGTAATACGCTCGCTTAACTGGACCTGGATCGCAAGTCCAATAGTTTGATTTTTAGAAGTGCTCAGTATATTCTGTTGCAAAGCATATGCTGATGTAATGCTGAGGTTAAAACATTTGCATACTGCATGGAGTAAATCATTGTTAGTCAACATGCTGGTGATAACACTCATCCTTGTTGTAGTTTTACATAATAGTTACTCTATATGCTAATGACATAGCCTAATGCTAACCTTAGCCTGGAATAAGCATTCCAGCTAATTGTTAGTGAACTAAATAGAGTAAGTGAAAGTAAGTCCACATGCTAGTAATTCTTCACATGCTAGCTACAGAATGTAAGCTAACCTTAGCATCTTAGCTAATTTTAGCTTATATACTAATGTTTGCATAATAAATGGGGTAAGTCCATTTTTGGTTAATGTGCTAACAATATCCCACATTGTTGACTACATTTTAGCTAATATTAGCATTGTTGCTAATTTCAGCATCAGAATCCTGGTTGGACACGCCCCTTTTGAATTTCTCCAGAAATGTTCTAGTTATTACTATTATTAGTTTAATTGTTATCATTGTTAATACTGGTTTTTTTATCTGTTTGTTTTAACATTTTTAGAACTTTTACTAAGTGAACCTTGTTTCTTCTGTGGTCAGTTTTAGAACCAGGACAGATTAATGTAGGTGTTGCTGCTGGAGTTGTTTTTGGTTTCTCTGATTCTGTGAAAGCCTGATTCTCTTGCTGATGTCCACTGTGACTGCCGGGTCCTCAGTGGGGACGGCACTATGGGCGTCTTCAACCTGAAGCGGCGGCGCTTTGAGCTGCTGTCGGAGTACCAGAGCGGCGATCTGACCTCGGTGGCGGTGATGAAGCGAGGGAAGAAGGTGGTCTGCGGCTCCAGCGAGGGAACAGTTTACATCTTCAACTGGAACGGCTTCGGAGCCACCAGCGACCGCTTCGCACTGAAGGCGGAGTCGGTGGACTGCATCACGCCAATTACAGAAAACATCATGTGCACGGCGTCCATGGACGGATACATCCGGTGAGTTGAGATATTGCTTGGTGGTGAATCAAATCATCCTTCAAGGGTTTAGCCATTAATATTCCCCCGTCTCCTGTCAGAGCCATCAACCTTCTCCCCAACCGGGTCATCGGATGCATCGGGCAGCACGTCGGCGAACCCGTGGAAGAGATCGCCAAGTCCTGGGACTCCCGCTTCCTGGTCAGCTGTGCCCACGACCAGCTCATTAAGTTCTGGGACATTTCTGGTTTGCCCAAACTGAGCGTGGACGAATACCGCAAGAGGAAGAAGAAAGGCGGGCGGATGAAGTCGCTCACCAAGAAGGCCCTCGGCGACAATGACTTCTTCTCTGGACTTGTGGAGGAAACTGAGAAAAAAGAAGAAGAAGAAGAAGAAGAAGAACAGGAGGAAGGTGATGATAGTGACAGCGACAGTGGGAGTGACTGAAACGTTTCTGCGCTGGCGGACATTTTGTTCAGAGTGTGGAGAACTCCTTCATGAGTTGGCACGAGCTGCTGCTTTGGTTCAGTCCAATAACTGAACCAGTCAAATGCAGGGAAAAGAAACAAAAAATGACTTTAAACGTAATAAATATCTCTGTCAGAGACTCAGCCCAGACAGGTGACTCACTTTACGTTGTTCAACTCTGGTGAATCTTCATCTTGAAAATATCATTATCAAGTGTCGGCCTTTATGCAAAAGAAAATAACACTGCCATTATTCCAACAACCTCAAAGGAGTTTGTTTTATTTTATGTTAGATAATTAAAAAGTACTTCATAACCATGAAATGGAATTAAGATTATACATGTTTTTCAAAATATTTTACCAAATAAATCTGAAAAGTTTTGAGTTTTTTTTTTATTTTAATCCTCTGAGTCATAAAGTTGTCGAACTTCACTGTAAGTGTTTTGGTTATGTCCCTATCAGTTTTATCCATATAGAGCAGGCGTGTTCAAACTGAGGGGTGTGGGCCATTTTTGCCCTCTTAAATGATCTTTTGTGGCCCCCAGCTGCAAAAACAAGACAGATTTGTTTATTTAACATTTTTAGTCAAGGGGAAATTATTGCTGAGATTATTTTCTTGCAATGGAAAATGTTAAGCATAAAAAAAGTATTCATATTTTTCCAAAAAAACTTTGGTAAGTAGAACCATGTCTATCCAGAGACTTGAACTGAACGTCTCTGGATTTTGCTGCACCCAAACCAGCTTATATTTAACGTATTTAATTCAACTAAATATAGCAACTGAGAACTAACTCGGTCAGTTAACCCCAAATAAATGTTTGGATCTCCTGCAGTTCTTTGATTCATGTCGGTTTCCTGCTGCGATCTTTTGTAAGACGAAATTTCTGCCCTGTTCTGAAGGAAAGATTGTGAGGAAAAGTTTCTTTAAAAGTTTTTACAGCATGATAAAGATGTGCTTTGATCCATTTGTTTTCTCTAGTTTGGAATACTAAGTTAAAATTAGGGCTGCACCAATTGCTGTTTTCTGGCCGATTACTGATCTTTTAAAAATCTTACCCAGATCAATATAGCAAAAATGCTGTTGAGTTGGCAACAGTGGAGTCTCTATTGTTAATTTTAAACTTGCAGACATAACTTGGAGTCTGTCAGTCAAACCTTCCTCACTAAAGAGCAAAAGAGGACAGTGGTTGATTCTCAGACCTTTCCCAAGATAGATAAGATCAGCTTCACATGCAAAACTCGACCGATTTCCCAAAACGAAGGAAAATTGGTGCCAATTTTTTAGAACTCAAAAGTTATAAAAAATGGTCAGACACGCAAGGTTATGGAGATGCACTGTTAATTCTTCACATTTAATCCCATATACCAATACAAGGTCTAAAGGATGACGGGACCTCAGGATTCTTTGAGTAAGACGAATTCAATCAAAAATAGCATCAAATTTAAGTTATTACTTCAAAGCTTAAATTCCCCCACTATTAATAATTATCTTATCAATATCTAAAACTAGGCCAGACTAGTTTGGCCTAGTTTTAGGCCAAACTAGGCCTAGTTAAGATTTAAAAATTGAGACTAAGACCTGGATGATACAAAAGAAAAAACAAAAGCAGATTTAAAGCTCATCTTTAAAGCGTTAAAACGTGGCACTAATGACTAAATCAGAATGAAAAACAGTTGCTACTCTCATAGAAGTCATATATTATGATTTCACTTTTATATTTTTTATGGTTCCATAAATTTTGTGAAGGTAGATAAAGAGTTTTTGATGTGACTCAAACACCCCCACAGGTTGGTACCGTTGGTACGGTCCAGGATGGCGGGAAATACGTCAGCGACTACGTCACAGGAGTGAATGGGCCAATATGGCGGCGGGCGTCAGAATGTAGCTTCGCAACGGGACGTTTTATTTAAACTACTGTTGATTCAAGAAGTTTGTCTTTTAGTTTCAGGTGAGCAAACGGAAATACGACCATTTTATAAAACCACAGCGATATTATGAACCGTTTCCGTTCAGCCTGGCTGACAGTTAGCACACCGCTAGCTAGCAGGGACGAGTGTATTTGTAAACAATGAGTGAACATGATGATGCAAAGCGAAACCTGCTGAGTTAGACCGAAAACCTCCTCTAAAAACTGAATCCTGAGGGATGGTGCAGCGAACACAGCTGTTTCCAGCTGTTTCCAGCGGTGTTTGGTAAACGTCTGCATCGGTTTGCTAACTGAAATGAAGACATTTTTAAGCTAATCCGTAAATATGTAAACAGAATAAGGTTAATATGCTAACTAAGAGACTAAGAGAGGCAGGAAAAGCTGTCAATGCAGATCACAGGTAGACAGCACACCTGGCAGCTAAACCAAGCAAAGTGACGTCACATGTCTGATCTGTTCACGTGGACAAGGCTGAGGAAGCAGTAATGGACCAAACGTTCATTACTGCTGTTATTTCTGTAAACCTTTAGTTTTTGCTCCATTCATGCATGTTTCACTGTTGGTTTAGGTTGTTATTGGACCAGGTGGCAAAACAAGAAACATGATTTCAAATGGCAAAAATGTATTGAAGAAATCATTAAATTAATAAATGGGCATCATGCAGCCTGCTTTTATGCCTGCCAGGAATCTGTGATCATCACTAACATCATATCTGTTTTCAGCTTTCCTTAAGTCGCTTTCTGCAGCAGCAGGATGTCTGGAAAACTCAGTAACCCTCTGAAGGCCGGCGACCTGGTGTTCGCCAAGATGAAAGGCTTTCCTCATTGGCCGGCTCGGGTAAACAAGCAGACAACACACCCTTCATCACACACAGCTGTTCTGACCCGGGATGCTTTAACCCGTCTGTGTTTGTAGGTCTGTAAATCAGAGAACGGCTACAGGAAGCGAGTCCCTGTCTACTTTTTCGGGACCCATCAGATGTATGTTCTCCCAGCAGCCAGTCAGGTTCGTCCGTCTGTGTGCGTCTTTAACCCGGCTGTGGTCGTTCTCTCCCCAGAGGCTCCGTCACGCCGGAGAACGTCGCTCCGTACGTCGGCAACAAGCTGAAGTACGGCAGCGGCGTCCGCATCAAAGGCTTCGCTGAGGGGATGTGGGAGATCCAGAACACGCCCGGCCTCGGCAGCAAACTCAAGGCGAGTTCAAACTTGTTTCTGCTTAAAATTTATTCATTACATTTATTTGATAGGTACAGACAAACTAAATACACAAATCTGGAACAAACTTCCAGAAAACTGCAGAACAACTGAAACACTGAATTTCTTTAAGTCTGGATTAAAACTCCAGCTGGTTAGATTTGCTTCTAGAAGATAATAAATGAAACATTGAGCAAAATATTTGATGTATAATGACGACACTTGACAATTGTTTTTTCAGTTGACAGTGTGGTGTTTTATGTTTTATACATCACAATGTATTTTTGTGTTTTTGTGACGTTTTATGAGCGCTACAGCTTTAGAAATGATGCTCCACTTGAGTGGAGTGTAAAATGTTATTGGAATTGGTTTGGGTTTATTTAAACTGTAATGAACTCAGAGATGGAAAAGAGGTTTTAAGGATTTTTACAGACTCTGTTGTGTTTTCTCCACAGGTTCAACCGAAGATCTTCACTAAAAAAACACCAGCAAAACCAGCTTCTCCTTCTACTACACTCTCCAAATCTACTCCTGCGTCCTCCAGAAAAACTCCTGCAGCTAAAACTCCTGATGGAAAACCTAAAGGAGCTTCTGCTCCCACTAAGTCTGAGTGCAACACTAAGCCTGCTTCAAGCAGAAGCACCCCGAGTCGAGCTTTGGGTGAGAAAGAAAGTTCAGAGAGATCCACAAGAACCTCGTTTCGATTGGCTCCAGATAAAACAATCCAGACCAAACAAGATCTGGTCTCTACAGATTGTCCTGCAGCGACAAGATTCTCTTCCAGGTTGACTTCTGATCAAGCTGTAGAAACAAAGCAAGATAAAGAAACACTAGACTGTACCACAACTACAAGATCCTCATCTAGATTGGTTCAATCTATAGAACCACAGCTAGATAAAGAAACTCCAGATCATGTCGAGGCTTTAAGAACCTCGTCTAGATTGTCTCCAGATGAAAACATGAACTCTGCACTGGGCAAAGAGTCTGCAGAACCTCCTGCAGCTGCAGTCAGGTTGCCTAAGTCCAATCCAAATGACTTCACACAGTTTACAGAGACTGCAGAGCATAGAGAGGTTAGATTAGAGTTAACCAGGCTATCTACTACTGAGACAGCAGAGTCCAGTCAGGGTGAAGACTCTGCAGATCAGACTGCAACCAGGTTAGCTCCAGATAAACCAACAGACTCCAAAGTGGAAAAAGAAACCGGAGAAGACGGTACCACATCGTCTAAATCAGTTGCAGGTAAAACCACAGAGTCCAAACAGGGTAAAGAACCAGCAGAGCAACCAGCTGCTACTAGAACCTCATCCAGATTAGCTCCAGAGAAATCAACGGGTCCAAAGCCGGATCAGGAAGCAGGAGAGGTCGCTGCGGCAACGAGAATCAGGCGGTCGGCGAGCGGTGGGTCACTGGCAGAACCATCGACCGAAAAGGAAACTCCAGCTCAGACTAAAAGAGAGGTAGGAAACCAAAATGTTAGATCTAACATGCTTTCTACCAAGCTGGCAGGTCTGACATGTTCCGTTTCTGCTCAGCTGTAGTTTTTACAGTTTCATTTTTCCTCAGGTGAGATCAGGAAGAGCTTCTTCTGCCTCTGATGGAAAACCTGCAGCAGGATGGACAGGAAGCAAAGCTCAGGCCAAGAAGGAAACGGCGAGCAGCGGTGAGCAGGAAGCTGCGGCAGGACGCGTTTCCACCCGGAGCAGAGCCACAGATTTAAAGGTGACCGCCGGCATTTCATGCTGCCAGCCCCATGAAAGCTGTTTCCTCCTTTATAAATGCAGCTGTTCATGAGATTTAAATAGTTAAAATGGAACAAATAAGACCTCAATAAATGCAATATTTACATTTTTATTTTATTGGTTTTATTTTGGAAAGAAGGAAGCAAACTCATCGATTTTGAAGGGTTAAATTTCAGTACCATCTGTTGATAGAGTTCACTTGTTAGCTCAGTAATGCTACACTCTGCTATCAGGTGCTGCTAACGCTACGTGGGTTAATGCCTTGTCAGTGGTTGCTAAGTTACAGACACAACAACCAATAGCATTCATGTCAGTATGTGCATGTTCACTATGCCTGAGTCTGTTCTTCACCGTCAATCTGAACACACTTCCTCTGCAGCACCTGCTGCTGGCAAAGCTGATCACCAGGATGTTCTGCTCTGTGCATTTAGTTCAGAGGAAACCTGAGACCAACAGACCTGCAACAACTTGATTAGAGCAAATCAAAGGAGCTCTACTGTGGATGTTTCAAGATTTATGTTCGGAAACTTTTATTATTCCTCAAATGGAACCAAAACTTGGTCAAAACGTTTAGCATCAATTTTGTAAATCAGTTCCAGTAACAGTTTTTTTACTGATATCAGTGATTAAACATACCTGTTCTGTTTCCTCGGCAGTTCAGTGACATTCCTGACTTACCGCCTCCCAGGAAGAAGAGAAAAGATGCAGGAAAGAAAGAGAGGAAGAAAGAGAAGGACGAGAAACTGAGTCTGAGCAGCGAGGACAGGATGGAAGATCAGCCTGAGAGCAGAGCGTCGAAAAGAAAGATGGAGGAGGAGGAAACCGAGGAAGGAAGAGAGAAAGTAAAGATGAGGAGGAGCAAGAAAGACAAAGAGACAGGAGAGAAAGAAATGAAGAGAATCAAGATGAGAAGAGAAGAAAACTCTGAGGGAATGAAGAAGAGGAAGGCGGACGAAGAGACAAAACCATCTGAGAAAACGAAGGAGACCCACAAGGACGGAGCAGAGGTGATAAACGAGAAACACGAAGACAAGAGAGAAGAAATGAAGGTCAGGAGGACGGAGGGAGAGAGGGATTCATCTGAGGAGACAAAGAGAGGAGAGAAAGACCAGGACAAAACAGAGGGAATAAAAACGAAAAAAGTTAAAAAAGAACAGAAGAAAACTGAAGCAACAAAGACAAAAAGAGCCGAGGAGGAAGAGAAACATCAAGAAAACCTGGAAGCAAAGAAGACGAGGAGCGAGGAGGAAGAAACGGAGGGAAAGACGAGCAAGAAAAGCAAGAAAGAAGAGGAGAAAACGGAGAACAAAACCAGAAAAACTGAGAAACCCGAAGAGAAAACAGAAGAAAGAGGAGAAGAAATGAAGGTCAGGAGAGCAGAGAAAGAGAGGAAAGAGGAGGAAGAGGAGGAACGAGTGAAGACCAGGAGAGGAGAGAGTAAGGAACAGAAGGAGGACAAGAAAACCAAAGAGAGAAGGAAAAGAAAGAAAGAAGAGAAAGAGAAACCAGAACCAAGCTTAGAGAAAACAAGAGAAATGAAGCAGAAGACGACAAAAGATGCTGATGGAGAGAAAGATGTGAGGGAGGAGAAAGAGAAGAAGGTACAGAAGAAAAGAAAACATAAGGCCATGGGAGCGGAGGAAGAAACGAGAGGACAGCAGTCTGCAAGACGAGAGGAAGAGGAGGAGGCGAAGAAGAGAAAGGATGGAGGGGAGGAGACGGCAGAGGAGAAGGAAGACGAGGTAAAGCTGCGAACGCAGAAACGATTCTGGGCATGAAATGAACTCCGTACTTTTACAACACAGAGATGGAGAAAGATGAGAAGGGAAAAATAAAACTAGTGCAGCATTTCTGGACAGGAAATTTACCCCAAATTTACAAAAACTCCAAAAACAAAGAAGGAGAAGGATGAGAAACAGAAACATTAAACTTTTAGGTCTTAATCATTTTTCAGTTTTTAAGCCTATAAAATGTTTTTGGTTTATTCTCAGCAACAAAAGTAAGAATTTTCCTTTAAAGTTTCTCTGGATGTCAGTCTGATTGTGGCTCAACTTGTTGCAAAATAAAAATATAATGATAAAAACGAAAAGGCTAACTGATGAGCCATTAATGACTTGCAGTCAGGGCCTCTTAAAATTAATCCAAGGGCCACAAATGGCCCCCGGGCCACACTTTGGACACCTGTAAACATTAAACCTTTGTGATTTTGAACTCTTTCTGTTTGAACCACCAGAGGCAGGACCAGCTGGCGGCGCGGAGGGACAGCTTGATCGAGTCGCTGAGGGATCTGCTGAAGACGAAGGAGATGACGAAGAGCTCCCAGTGAGGAAGACGAGTCGCTCTTCATCCAGCAGAACCGGTCCAGTGAAGGCCTAACTCCTCTCTGCTGGGTTTGTGTCTCCATCAGGGACGGAGGAAAGACTGGCGACAGGAAGACGCCACCCAGAGGTGGAGAGGAAAGACGGAAAGGAGAGAAGACGGACAGACGTGGGAAATTGTCCACCAGGAAGTCAACGACCGAGACGAAAGGAGAGAGACCGTCCAACCAAAGGACAAGCTCAGACATGAAGACGGACGGACAGAAGGAAGAGAAGATGAACGAAAGCACCAGAAGAGACAAGATGGCCACCAGGAAGTCCACTGCTGAGAGGAAGAAGACAAATAAACGAGTGGAGAAGGATTCAAGGCAAAAGACGACAGTGGAGACAAAGGAAGACGAGACGGACAGAGGAACGAGGAAAACCACAGAGGACAAGACTGGTGGGAAGGAGGAAAAGACGTCTGCTGGGGGGTCGGCTGTGGAAGTGAAGAAAGATGGACAGAAGGTAGAAAAGGACGAGAGGAAAGAAGAAGACGAGACGAAGCAGCAGAAAGACGAGAGGAAGATAATCGGAAAGATCGTTAAAGCCAATCAGGGAACGAAGATCCACGTGAAGACCATGATGGGAGGCCTGACCAAAGCAGCTGCAGAGGAGGACGGGAAGAAGAAGAAAGAGGAGGATGGAGGGAGAAAGGAGGAGGCGAAAAAGACTTTGGAGACAGAAAAAGAAGAAAAAACAGAGAAGGCAGCAAAGAAGTCTGATGCTAAAAACTCTGAGACGGAGGAGAAAAAGGGGAAAAAGGAAGAGCAGAAGAAGAACGAAGCTGAAGACAAAACGACAAGAAATCAGGAGGAGAAGAAAAACCCAGAAGGCAGGAAGGAAACAGAGGCGACGAGATTAACACGGGAAAAGAGGAAGAAGCGTGATGGTGAATCTCAGGAAAAGAAAAAAGAGAGAACGAGATCACGGCGACTGGAGGAGAGTAAACAGCAGAAGAAGAACAAGGAAGAGAAGAAGAGTGGGGCCGACAGAGCGCAGGCTGCAGCTGAAGGTTTACGGGTTGAATCTGCTGCCAAAGACGCGGCGCCAGCGGAGAAGGAGGGCGCTGGCGGAGAGAGTCCCACCGGGACGGATCAGGGACAGCAGAAGAAGAACTGCAGTTCAACGCTGACGGACTCGACTCTGCACCGCATCAACGGAGACCTCCGCATCTCTCTGAAGACGGACAAACCCGTAAGACAGTTTTACCAGAACGAAACAAGTCGAATGAAAGCTGCTGTAAAAGTCCCGCCAAAGTGACAGCAGTGTGGTGCTTCTGTCTGCAGGACATCAGGAAGTGTCTGTCGGCGCTGGACCAGCTCAGCATGCTGTACGTGACGTCTGAACACGTCCAGAGGCACAGCGAGCTCATCGCCACGCTCAGGAAGGTAAACCTGAGCCTCGCCACCGGGGAAGCCACTGGCAATTAGCTGATGAGCTCAGTGATACTATTGATTAGTTCTGTCTTTAAAGGTCTTAATGTTGCAAAAATGGCAGAAACTCTGATTTGAATGGTTTAAACAGATTCGGTTCAGTTGGGATTTAATTTGTTTGGTTCAAAAAAGACCAAACAAACTTCTGGGAAAATATTTTTTTCAGTCATCAGTTTCCATTTCAGTCCAGAAGCTAAAGGTTTACAGTTCTACCAACAATATCTGCTTTCTATTAAAAACGAGTAAAAAGGGTCAAAAACACTTTCTTTTTTTTTTCAGGACAACTTTAGTTTGTGAATTAAAACTCCTAATTATGAAGAGCTTCTTCTTTTACGACCGTTTATTATGATTCTTAGTTGTTTTTGTGGTAAGCCTGGTGTTTGTTCCTCTCCCTGCGGTGATCCGGTGGATCCCCAGATGCGGTACTACCGGGCCAGCCAGGCCGTCATGGACAAGGCCTCCATGCTCTACAACCGCTTCAAGAACGCCTTCCTGGCGGGCGACGGCGAGGAGGTGGTGAGCGCC